>CAEFZX010026675.1:0-174137 GCA_903066825.1 Alfaro cultratus | reverse complement strand
GCTGTAAGACTCATAAACTCCCGATAAGAATATCACTTAGCCGGACACTTGACTCAACCACTTTATAAGAGCCACTTCACTCCCATAGCTACTTTATCCTATCCACTTATGTATACAGTAATACTATAGTATTACTTTCTATCTTACTGCACTTTATTTTATCGTATTCATTTGCTGTTGTGGGGTTTAACCGGGGACCTTGGGTACCCAATTTCGTTCCACCCCATGTACCACATGTGATGTGAATGACAATAAAGTTTCTTATGTCTTATGATATATAATTAATGCAGGATCTTGGTCCAGATCTGTAAGACTCAAGCTTTCCAGAAACAGAACCCGGCCAACTTTGAGCTTCACGACGGAGTCCATGATGCCATACAGGTGAAGCATATTTCCAATTACATTTTATGGCTCACTTTTACTTTTATGGGAGTTTATCAAATCAAAATAGTGATTTTTATACCAGACAGGCACAGAGGAGTGGTTTGCCATCAAAAAGGGGTTGCATCAGCCAATGACCAAGGTAAAAAAAAAAAAAAGACACATCACTTTACCGAAGCTCAAATACACACAATAAAAATGTGTTATCATTCTCTTTTTTAAGGGGGATTTTTAATGTACTAAAGCTGTACAGCGAGCTGATTTATATCACAATAATGTCTAGTTAAAATGACCTTTTGTCTGATAACTGAAACATCTGTCATGCAGACCAGAAAGGATTACGAATGGCCTTGCTAAAGTGTCCACACCCTTTTGATTTCGCTTCGCCTATTTCATCACTTAGCAATTTTCTGTGATAAACCAGCACAAGGTTCATCATGCACTGCAAAACCACAAAATCTTACCAAGTATTTTTAGTCTAGTTTCTAAGTGCAAATGTCTTTGTTCACTGACAAATAACATTTCATTATTGTTTTAAGTCAATAATTGCTTTAATATGGATGAAAAGGTTCCAGTTCCATTGGTAGATTATTTCACTTGTGACACGAGAAAAATGTCTTGATATAAAAATAAATAATCTGCCGGTGGAATTAGAACTTTTTCATCAATATTAAGGAATTATTGTCTCTAAACATATTTGTATATCTAACTTGTAAGTTACTTGAAAGTTAGTTTTGAGTTATTTAAAGTGCACAGAGACATTTGCACTAAATACTTGGTAAGATTTTGTGTTTTTGCAGTGTAACCGTGAAGCAGCGGAGAAGTGATGGTTCTCCATTCTTTTGCAAATGAAAAGCAGTATGTTTTCCTATATTTTGCATAGAATTGATCTCTGCTCTGAATAATAAGCACACATTTGCATCTATGAAATCTGATAGCAGTGTGGGAGTGAAGTTTGACTATACGTGTTGCCGCACAAATGCAATTTCTGCATTCTGCTGAAACGCAGGACCTGACAGAGATCGGCAGCGCCCTCTCTAGGCTGATTGCAGAAGTTCAGGAAGACATAAGACACAACAAGGACGTGTGGAACAGAGTTTTCGTCAGGTGAGAAGAGCGACAAAAGATTTTTTGTTGTTGTTGAAAAAACTGTCTGTAAATCTGCCAAATGTTGTGCTACAACACGAGTAAAGTGTTTCACTCCGATGTTAATCAGTTGTTCTCTTCACTGTAGTGCTGTGCAGGTTGATGTCTTCACTGTTGTCTATAAGAAGTTTGACTCCTTGGTAAGCTGCAAATGGAGCAGGTTAAGTTCACGTGACTGACCTCATTTCCTCACTTTTCACGGTTCTTGTTCTCCAAAGCTTGCAGAGGAAGTGAAAGCAACCCTCTCCATAATGGAGGACCAAATGGAGATGAACGTCTCCAAAAGCCTGTTTCCTGTTTACCTGAGCTTGCAGGCCATCCACAAAGACAAGGCCTACCTGCAGAAAAGGTCTGAAATCATCACAGATTCTATTATGATGTGTTTTTGTTTTTTTTAACCTAACCTAACAACTGGTGTTAGATGAATTTCTTCAGGTTTTTTTATTCTTATGCTGTCGTCGAACTTGTTCACAAATATCTATTATTAGTTAATAATTACGTGACGCAATGGAGGAAACTGGTTGCAATGGATTACATTAGGGGAATCAGAGTAAAGGGGGTTGAAAACGAAATAAAAATATGTCACATGATTTGTGACATACTGATTTTTCATTATGTTTTCATACGTATTAACGTCCAGTTTATTATTATGTGCTCTTTGTGTTGAAAGAAAGGCTATCATAGTGTCTAGAAACACAATAGTTAAAAGAGAAAATGTTATGCAAGAAGACTGAGCCACAGAGTGAAAGATAAATGAAACAAATATTCATGTTTTTTTTTCAGGGGATTACTCCAGCTCACAAACTTTCATGAAGGTTTCCGGGACGCCCTGCCGTACTGGCTGAACCAGGCGTTCAGCACCACTCAGGACCGGGTGGTCAGGGCGGTGCAGGTTGACCAGGTAACACGTTTTTGATGATGGGCGATATGGCTCAAATGTTTTAAAAGGAGTAGAAGGAGGCGCTTCCGCTAAGTAGCTTAGTTCTACTTCCGCAGAACTAAACGCAGTTCTTAACTAAACCCGGCTTGAACTAAACCCAGCTTGTCGTGCTCTCAGCTGCAGCCCCTGCAGGTCGGCACGGTCCCCATAAAGCACAGCTCCTCAGCCGTAGACCTGGTGGCGTGCATCCAGCCAATCTGCCACTTATGGGAGCAGCTGTCGTGGCCTGACCCCGAGGAGGCCTTCATGCTCATGGTCAAACTCACCGAGGTACAGCGCTCAGCTGTTATTAAAGCAGCAGGATGCAACTTTTATATAAAGAAAAACATGTTTGCTTTTTTTTTTTTAAACATATTTGTTAAAACTATCACTATGTTGTGATAGTGATAGTTAAAAGAGAAAATGCTACGCATGAAGACTGAGACATAATCTGTCATCTGAACAAATGAACCGTTCCGTCAGAAACAACCAATCAGAGCCTGGTATGAATGCTAAAGCTAGTCAACCACCAATGACTGTCAAGCAATTAATCGCATAATGAATTGAGCTATATAATTTACGTTCTGATGATGAATATTTTTCGAAGGGCAATTTTGTTTACAGCTACATCATGATTAATTTTATTTATGGTTCCAGTTGTGTGTGGTTTTTATGTCCGTTTTATTTCCTGTTTTTGCTTGTGTTTTTAATTTGGATATTTAAAGTATCTTCCAGTTCCAGTGTGGAGTGGTTCTGTACAAAATCGAGATTTATTGATTTTTGAGAGGGCGAACGTACATTATTAAGCCATTATCAATATATTAATGGGAAATGGTCTCAAAACAACGTTATTGTCCGACGGAATAATTACTGGGACAAATTACTGTCCAATAAAATTTGTCATCGACGACAACGGTTTTTGTGTAACATTAAGTTGTTTCGCTGGCCATTAGCACAGTCAGCAGTACGTACATGACGCTGATTGTCAGCGCTAAGACACCCCCTCCTGGCTCTGATTGGTTGTTTCTGACCGGGAGCGTCGCATTTCTTCAGACGGCAATAGTAGATTATTTGTCTCATACCAGACTCTCAGGACACAATGACGTTTTTAACAAATATGTAATAATAAATTTTAAAAAAAAGAAAATCATTTTTGTAAAAGTTGCACACTGCAGTTTTACGGCCTTTTTATGCAACTGATTAAACTGAGTAAATTTCTACTTATGCTTCCAGGATGTTTGTAAGATCGTAGTGAACTACTGTCACCTCCTAAAGGAGCGGGTCCGGGTGCTGTCTGAGAACTCGGACCACAGCATTGCCATCAACATGGTAACCGGGCACATCTTCACTCGTGTTCGTTTAGAAACTTTTCTGCACATTTTCCTCCATGTGTCTCAGATTTGTGTTTTTTTTTTTTTTTTTCCTTCTCCTTCCAGCTGTGCGTCGTAGTGAACGACCTGGAGCACCTGCGCTCGGTGCTGACCCGCCTGCCCTCTCAGCTCAACTGGGAGGGGCTTCGTGTCCGCATCCAGAGCGTCATAGGGCAGAGCCAGTTTGAGAACACGCTGCATTCCCAGCTTCAGCAAGCCAGGAGCATCCTCTGCAAGGAGATCCGGTCAGCGCTAGACACTCTGGGGAGACAGGTACACCACAAGTCACGCGCTTTAGTGTATTTCATCGGGACGTCATGTGACGAACCAACACGAAGTCCTTCATGATTCGGACGTGTGACGAAATCAATCTTCTACGGCTGTCGAATATTTACAAGTACAAATCTGAAAGTGTGGTGTGGATTTGCATTTGAACCCCTTTTCTCTGATAATCCTAAATAAAATGAAGTAGAAATTTATGACTCGGGTGTGAAAACTTACGGACAAACCAATTAATTGTTGTGCACTCTAAAAAATCTGGGCTTCACGGAAGAGTGTCTTGACACAAGCAATATTTAATCTTGTTTTGCCAAAAAACAAAAAACTGTTTAGTGGAAACTGGACATCATCCTAAATACATCATCTCAGGACAACATCCACTGGAAAAACACATCTTACCAAGTATTTCTGGTCAAGTTTCAACGCAAATATCTTTGTACACTTGGAATCAGGCAAAACTAACTTACAAGTAACTTTTTAGTAGCAATTAAGAGTTTGTTTTTAGTCAATAATTCCCAATATTGATGATAAAGTGCTAGCTATATATTGGTATCGGAAGTGAAAATAAGTAGATCGGTGCGTCCCAAATGCTTTTCTTTGACAACAATCTGAAGACCTGAGACTGGGGTGGAGGTTCACCTTTCATCAAGACAAGTCAGAATGGCCTAGTCAAAGTCCCTTGACTTGAAAGATATGTCACACCGTTCTGATTTAAATTTTTTGTTTAAAAAAAAAAGGAAAACTATGCATCATTAGCTGGTCCTGTGCTGCTTCTTGTTGGTTTTTCACAGATGATCCCTACAGTTCAGACTGAGGTTTGTGGTTATAATGTGAAAAAGCGGGAAAACCCGCAAAGGCTTTGGCGGGGCAGTGTTTGTGAAAGAAAGGTGCTTGTTTGTAACCTTCATGAGCTGAATGAAATCAAAGTAAACACAACTCCATCTGCGCTCTCAGTTAAACACAGACATCGAGACTCACGTCAGGAGCATGTCCACCAGGCGGAGGATTCCCTCCAAGTCCACAGAGGACGTGAGTCTGCTCCTCGTTACCATACTTTCATCTTTTTTTAACCCTCTCTAACAATCAGCTGCTATTCTCCCTTCATGTCGCGTCGCTCGTCTCCTCCTAGGCTGCAGCCCCTCTAATGCGCTACCTCGAACAGGAGCTTCAGTACATGAATGAAAACCTGGTTCAAGAGAACTTCAACAGGTGCTCCGCTGACTCGCCTCTGTCAAACATGCCAAGTCGCCTCCTTTTCGTCCGTTGATCCGTTCCTTTAAACATCGATTTGTGTTTTATTTCCCTCTCCCGTGATCAGCCTCCTGACTCCATTGTGGCAAAACTCGGTGAAAATTCTTTATCAGGTTTCCAACCAGCATTCGCAGCAAGAAGGGCTCATGGTGTTCTGCCAGAGGCTGCTGTACACGCTGCAGGTTGGTTTTTGCCGTCAGAGCGTACTCACTTCTCGGTAATCGTCTCCTCAGCCTCACGGCGCGTATTCTCTTCTTCTAGTGTCTCGAGCAGTGTTTCCACGCCGACGGAAACGGACTCCCTCAGAAGGCGTTGCACTCCGACGAATACAAGGTGAGTCCCGCGGACACCGGCAGCTGAAATGTTATCAATCCTGTCTGGTGAAAAAAAAAACAACTAACAATCCAGGTAGAGCAGTGAAAGGCTTGATTTCTGTGATTTCCTAATGCTTGAACAGAATCTGAAGGCTCACCTCACTCACCACTCGCTGACCAGCCACCAGCTCATAGAGAAGTTCTTCAAAAGAAAAATATCAGAGCAGGTGAGTTATTTATTTAAAAATATGAAATGTTTGATATTCCAAATAACTCCTGCGAGAGGTTGTTTTATGCTTTATTCTGCTTCAACCGCAGAGAGATTACCAAGGGGAGAAATATGGAGCGGTCACCCTCCTCACATCCTACAGGAGGTCTGACCAGAGGCTGCACATTGAGGTGCTCAATGCAGTCAGCCTCCTACCAATGGACTCCAATGGTACACCGCAACAATCACAGCTGTGCACTGGCTTTCTTAAAGTATTCAAACACCTTATAATTGATTTGTAAAGCTAGCTCAGTGGGTTTGTACAGGGGAAAAGCCGGTCGACGGCAATTCCGGGTCAAATGTTCAGATTTAAAGGGGACCTATTGTGCAAAATTCACATTTTGTATGTTTTTGTACTTCAGTTTGGGTTTCTACCGCTGCTAAGAACAGCTCAAGCTGTTTTTTTATTGTTGTTTTTTGCAACGACTTAATGTTTTTTTTGGTGTCTGAAAAACGAGCCGTTTCAAAAACTAATTGTTGAGCCAGAGTTGTTACCTAGGAACCCAAGCCGAGCTCCGCCATGTTTGGTGCGCTGAACAATGGCTACTGGAAAAGACAAATGTTTTGTTGTTTACTTACCATCCAGAATCCACTTACTGCATTCTTGTCGGTTGCGCTGGAGGCTCCACTTCTGCTTTTCAAAGGTGCACGGTTGTATGATCGCGCATCTGTTTGTGTAGTGTAAACGTTGGGTTGCGGGGGGCTAGAAGCAGGTTATTTGAATTTAAAGTGACAAGAGGCCCTAAAACAACTCCAGATAAGCAGAACTGAGCAGACTAAGATCTCATTTTCTAAGAACGATTTTGTCCAAGAAATGTTATGAACGTGTTTTGTATAGTCCATAGATCTATCCTAACCTGTTCAAGGAAGAGGTCACCTTTACACTATCAAGTGCATGTTTAGGGTTGTCCTAATGAATGGTTTTTCACAATGTTTAAATTTAAAACAGAAAAAATTGAAGATGGGTGTGAATAAATTTCTAGTCGATACATAAATAAAAATGTATCCTAACCCTAACCCTAACCCTAACCCGACATGACCTGCTGCTTTGATGCTCGCCAGGCCTCAGCGACCCGTTTGTGCGGCTGTACCTGGAACCCAACCACGTCTTCCCCGAGATAGAGCCGCGCTGCACCCAGTACAAAAGCTGCGATCTCAACCCCCTCTTCGACGAGGCCTTCGATTTGTAAGTCTCTCTCTGCACAAACACAAAATCTTACAAAGTATTCCGGTCTAGTTTCTACTGCAAATATCTTGGTATAGTTGAAATAAGACAAAACTAACGCACAAGTAACTTTTTATTAAGATATAGAAACTTGCTTTCAGTCAATAATTCCTTAACATTGGTGGAAAAAGTACCAGTTCCACTGGCAGATTACATTTCGCTACTCCTTCAATGCTTCCCGTGGGATAGTTTTAGAGGTAAATTCCCCGCTGACTTGTTCTCTGTATCGCAGCCTGGTTTCGCTGGATCAATGCCAGACTCCAGGAGCGTGCTTGGTCATCACGGTTCTGGACCACGACACCTTGAGGCCAGATGACTTTGAGGGCGAGGCGTTCCTGGCGCTCGAGGACGTACCTGGAGTTTCAGAACAAGAAGGAGAGGAAGTCGACTCGCAGGTGGACTCAGCACCTGAAAAGATACGCCTGCCTTTGATGCACCCTAAACCTAATGGTAAAACTTTTTTTTTTTACCATTTAATAAAGGAGTGGGATTAAAAAACATGGCAGGATACCTTGCTATAGCTCAGAACCATTCATTCCCTTTAACCTTCACTGTATCTGGCATTAAATTCAATCTGTTCTCCTAATTTGTTGTAGATCCAGGAGGAACAAAGTCTTGTTTTGGTTTAAACTTTTGGTTGTGCGACAAATAACATGAAACTGATGGTTTGTTCCCTGTATGGACCAATTGACACCTACGAATTATTAAAGGGGCAGTATTATGTAAAATAGACTTTTTTGAGCGTCACATCATGTTATAATGTTATTCCCTCATCAAAAACACACCTGTGGTGTTGCTTTGACTCTTTCATGCATGTTTGAGAAATTCTTTAATCTCCATGGCAACCAGGTGTTTTTTACCATTTAATAAAGGACTGGGATTAAAAAACATGGCAGGAGTAGGAGCAGGAGTTTTTTTTAAAGAGACAAAGGCCCAATTTTAGGGTGTTAAATGACAATCAAATTTCTTTTAAGTCATATTGGATAAATACAGCATTTACATAACAACTGAAAGTAACATAGTTACTTGATTGCGCTATGAAATTGCACTGTGCGTCTGGAAAAGACATAATACTGCCCCTTTAAAGATATTTTTGATCTGTTGCTTTTTGAAAACTAAAATCTGAGGGAAATTAGACATTTAGTTTCATTTCGGCTAACGTTTCCCTCCGCCTGGCTGCGTGTTCACAGAGGACAGCATCCTGAAGCTGCTGGAGTCCCGGAGAGGAGAGCGAGAGGTTCAGGCTTTCGTCAAGAAGCGACGCCAACGGGAGAAACAGTCGCAGGAAGCGGCCCAGCAATGACAAACGCACGGAGACACGTTCTTCCTCCAAAAATATACAATTTGTTTTTAATGATCAGTACCAAAAGACAAAAAAAAAGAAAAGAAAAAGAATGCACTCAGAAAGAAAACACTGGTGTTGCATGAGTTGTGTGTGGACAACATGACCATCACAGTGATCCGAAAAACACTTTTGCGCCCGCATTTCAACATTTATATGTCCGCATGCTTCCCGATGGTTCGTCCAATCAGTGCAAGAGAAAGATATAACATCACTTAATGTATGTGTATACATTTATATATAATATATATGGGATATATATATTATACACTGTTGAAAGACTGAAATGTCAAAAGAGTACTACAAATGTAGAAATTTGGCAGAGAAAGCTGTCACATATTGATTTAAAAATAGCTAAAAGGCCTTATTTTTATTTTTTTTTTAACTTTTTTTTGAGTGTTCTGAGCTTGATTCATATCGAACATAAAGGGCGTTAAAATAAATATCTGAAATTGGACCTGTTGGCCTCATTTGTTGCACCTTCCTATAGTTTCTGCAGAGACAAAAAAACCTGAGTATGAAAAAAACCAAAAACTCAAGGCCATTAATTAGATGTTTGAACAAATTCTATTTTTCTTTTTTTTTTTTAAACTATTTGAATTTCTTAATTACTAATAAACAAGACACTCTGCTTGCAGCACTGTGATGAGCTGTAGCAATGAATCATTGGAAATATGCCCTTTAAGTGTTTCCAGAGTGACCTTTTTTCTTTCTCTAAAGATGTTCCTACTCCCTGAAATATAATTTTAAAAAAAACAGACTGATTATCTACGGTGTCATCCATCCATCGAGGCAGTTTTCAGACTGACGATACGATCACAACACCAGGACGAACACAGCACAATTTATTTCCCTGTTGTTTTGTGTAAGGGGTGGGGGGTCAACGCCAAACTCTGTTGGAGTTTTAAGTGCCAAAAATACAAAAAGGGAACGTCTTTATTTCCCCCCTTCCCTGGCGAATCACAAAACTCTCCAGATGGATGCATGACACTCTGGGGAAATATTGTCACTAAAGTGAGATTATACTTTTTGAATTATATCATTTAAAACTAGCTATGTAAATGCTTCATAGTTACGGGTCAGAGTAAAATATAACAGTAGGTATTTTAAGTTATTTTCACAAGTGAATCGCGAGGGAAAGCGGAGGGGGAGAAAAACGTACAGTGTTGCTGGTCGAGAGCATTAACTATCAGAACGTATTGTTTTCCTTGGGTAACACTGGCGACAATAATGACGTCCAATTCCGTGACGAGAGCACTTCCTTAGCAACTCTCGCGTTCAAAGTACGCGATCGAATCGGTGCCCGTTTTGGTCTCTTTTAGTCGTGTGGAAACGGTGGTCAGAATCCGAGGCTGGTTAGGTGTGGAATCAGGACTGACTGGTGTGGAATCTGGAGCGGTCCCACGCCGCGGCGAGGTCAGGAGAGCTGCTGCTCGGCGGTCTGTTCGGGGCAGTGCGGGCACTCGGTGGACGACGAGCAGCTCTCGCACTGGAGTCCGTGGCCGCAGGGCAGCGAGGCCAAGCCCTGCTCCCCGCACGTCACGCAGCACTGCCTCTGCTTCCTGTACACCACCTGGAAGACACGACGGCAGAACAAAGTGTTACCATGGGAAGCTGTATTTCTTTACAGAGTGAGATAAAACTTAGACTTTTGTCACCTTATAGTTAGAGATGAACTGATCTGTATGTATCAGTAGCCATCTGTCCGGTCTGATACTATGCTTTGTTACTTATTTTACATTATATTTAGAATTCCTAATTACACTTTCTAAACAATTTGAAAGGTTTTTTTCAGTTTGTTTTTGTCAGTTTCTTTATTATTTATTTGTACTCTGCTGTTGTACTCTTAATTGCACTGACTGAGCAAATTAAAGTTGTGCTGTTTTTTTCACCAAGCTTGTGAAGCTACTGGTGTATTTTAGTGTGCTGCACTGGGGCAAAGTCATCAAATACATTTGTAATTCAGTAGATTTATGTCTGTGTTTGAAAAAAGAAATGTTTCAAGTCAATTCAGCCGTTTTTCTGCATCGGATCGGCATCGGTCGATACAAAACTTCAGATATCAGAATCAGAAATGGAAAAAAGTCCATAATCAGACTCCAACTGAGAATCTGTGGTAATGTTCTCCATCCAATCTGACTGAAACTATTTCTAAAAAACTATTTCAGTCTCTACATGTTACTTTTATGTTATGTTCACACAGCAGTCAAATACGAAGCAAACCTGAATATATATGTTTGCTTATGTTTGGCAGGTTTTTTCCATTTTTCTAGTTCTACTGGGGTTTATACATATTGCCAAATATGATAGTGGTTTGCCATCTGAAGGATCACCTGTTCCACAGCGTGTAAGCAGCTGCAGAGTTGAGCCTGAAGGCTCAGGACCGACTCCAGCGGCAGGCGGTGCAGCAGCTGGAGCTGATGCAGTGCAAGGTGGGGATTGTCTCCGCTCCGCAAGCTCTCCAGCGCCTCCTGCAGGAGAGAGATCTGCCTCTGCGCCTCCTCCTCAGCCTCCCGGGCCCGTTCGGCTTCCACGGCAAACCGGGCTGCGTTCGCGCGAGACTCCTCCGCGTCCGCTTTGACGGCGGCCCACGACTGGGAAAAACAAACAAGCGTGTCATTGAATCGCTCCGGCTCTGCGTTATGGCTGTGCTTGCGCTACAGAAACGCAGCCGATGCCGCTCCTCTACCTACCTACCTGAGCTGTGTGCCTCCAGCTGTGACCCCACTGCTTCAGCGCCCTGTGAGCGTCCTCCAGCTCCTGCTTGAGCCTGGCGGTCTCTGCACAGGGGCCGGAGGGCAGAAGGGCGGGAGGGGTGCCAGGAGAACCCTGACCTGACGGGAAGTGCTCCCAGATGTTTGTGCTCATGCCGTTCAGACCTACGAAAAAACAAAATAATATAAATAGAGGTGTAATAAGTATTAATTTAGGGTTTCTGTAGGTTTTAACAAGTCAAATGTAAGACTTTTTAAAACCTTGACGCCACGTTGAATGAAATTTAAGACTGAAAAAATTTTCATGTAAAGTATGGTTGGGGAAAACTGCTGCATTAGAATCAAGCAAAACAAAAACAGTAGCTTTATATACTGCAATTACTCGTTTTAAGCTAGGCACTTAGCTTAAAAGTGCCTAGCTCGTTTTAAGCTACGCACTAGCTAGCAAGGGTATATTAGCTAACAGTAGCCTCAAATGCCTCGAATCACAGCATGCAATGAAGATATTTGCATGTGACTCAAACTTTTGGCTAACAGAAAAGTCCCACAAGAAAAAAATAAATAAATCAAATGTCCTATCGCAACAAGATTTAAGACCTGTGATTAACATATTTAAGGCCAACTTTCGTTTTTGAATGGATTTAAGGCTTTTCAATGCCTTGTTTTAGACATGAATTCATGTCTAAAATTGCATCTTGAATCTGATGTTCGTACCTAAAGTGCTGTGAGATGGCCCGAGGAAGGGGCTCTCTGATAGGCTCGGCTGTGACGGGTGAGAAGAGAAGAAAGGTGAGGCTTGTGGCCTGACTGGGGGCGACGGAGACGGAGAGCTGAACGGGGCGGAGCTGCTGAACGATCCTGGAATGTTGACCGGAGCCGAACTCTGAATCTGGTTGCCTCCTGCAAAACCAGAGAAAACAGAAAAATGTCTTAAAAATTATAACTTCTGTGTGGTTTTGTGTTTATTTTACCTTCATGTTTTGAAATACCTAGCATCACCCCAACACTAGGCAGGGCCGAACTGCTCTCCATGCTCCTCTCCAGCGCAGAAACTCCAAAGTCATTCAGATCTAGATCGTCCAGAGCCGACTCTGTCACACAGCAACACCGGGGTGTTTGCTTTTAATCAGATGTCATGTCAGCTGCAGCAGAAATATGAATTCTAGTATTATTTTATTACGTACCAACGACTGATTCAACCGTCTCACTGGTGGGGTAAAATGGCAGGGCGTTAGCGTTCATTCCCGAGGAGATGCTGGACCCTGGTGGGCCGAGAGCGGCGGGGCTAGGGGGCGTGGCGGCTAGACTGGAGGGGATGCTGGAGGACAGACTCAACGGGCTGCCAACAGGGAGGAACACTAACAAGTCCTGAAGAAGAAATAACAGAATTTAATCCTTCCGCCGCTTCAAAACAGACACAAAAATGCACAGAGTTTATAGGCAAAGCTATAGTGGTTCAACTTTTAAGAGATTTGTACCTGTTTGCTCTGCGTCGAAGCAAATTCTCTGCTGCGATGTTCGAGAGCGAACCCTCTGTGTTTGGCCTGAAATTGTGAGCAAATGTTGTAAAAAAAAAGATGCTAAAAACACTCAATAAAAAGTTTATTTTCCCAATTGCCTCATACTTTCCAACTCTTTAGGTTAAGTAGCTAAATTGAAAATTTGTAGAATGTACAAATTATTTATTCAATTAATCGTCTGATTTGAAGTCCTGCTAAGTTTTCCAAAGCACACATCCTCACCTGATCTTCCCGTTCAAATCCCGGCGCCCTGCCGTACCCTCTCTCCCTAGCCCAAGGAGACAGCGGGTCTCCTCCCCCGCTGGCACCCTCACATAGCGACAAAACGCTACCCAGCAGCCCTTGCTCTGCCACGCAGGACACTGCAGAGGGGGAGAAGTGGTCTGACGCGGAGCCGAGCCCCATGCCACGACCACCGGGACTCTGGGGAACGTCGTGGCCGGGAAGGGGATCCGGGAGCCTCGGGGGAGGAGGGGAGCCGGGGCTGGAGAAAATCGACTCCTCTGCAGCAAAAGGCTCTGGGGGAGAATTCAAACCAAAGAGACATGGAACTACAGCAAAAACGAATCGACAGATGTTGAAATGCAGAGCTGTTCCGTGGGATCTTACTTTCAACATGAGCGAAGGCACAAAATGGTCCTCTGGGACAGCTGCCACATTGCTGCATGTCATTACATTTGGTGGATTTATAAATCTGTAATGAAGGAAACAGTTCCCAATCAGCTCCTGTGGTTTCTACGTTAGGCTCTGGCAGAACAACAGGAAGCCAATCCAACCTCCGGGTGGAACTGCTGCTCTGTTCTCGTGTGGCAGTACTGACATCCCTCTGCTCCCTCGCACTTGCTGGGATCCCCCCACTCTTCGCCCTGTTTCACCGCCGGACATGGCAGCGCTCTGTGGTGGCAAGAAAAAAACAAACAAACAAACAAAAAAAAAAAACAGGTTTTCTCTTTAACAAAACACGAACCAACTAAAAATGATTAGAGTATTGAAGACCTGAAACAGGAAGTCACCTGTATTTGTGCTTGTGCGGGCTGCGCCGCCTGTCTTTGCTGTTGTGGTAATATGGACAGGCGTATCCTTGACGACACAGGCGGGGGGGCTTTTTACAGAGCTCCGTCTTGTAGTGGGACAGCACATAATTGTTATCTGGAATAAAAAGGAGAGCAATCTGTCAGGCGGGTGACTGGAACACATCAAATGGCATCTTATTTGAAAAGAAAACGTTTAAACTGCTCTTGCTGAAGATCTGGGCACATTTAGGTGACAAGTTGCTTCTTTCTGCCATTTCCTGATTTATGCACAAATTGGTCCCGTTTGAATGTCGTATTCTGTTGTGTTTCCCATTTTCAAAAGTGGTAATGAGAAATGGTCGCATCATATTTATAGCCCAGAAGTTCAACAATTCCCAATTATTGTTCCTAGGAAGAAGGCCAGCAACTAACACTTATTTTAGTAATTGATTATTCTACTGATTAATCAGATGGAAAAATCTACACAATTTAAATAAAACAAATAAGCAATTCAATTTCTTTTTGGAATAAGAAAATAAACATTTATTACCTAAAATGCAACAACATAGCATTGTTTTAGTGATCTCTCAATCATGTAGAGCAGAGAATGCATCTGCAGCTAAAAAATGCCTCGAACATCAACATTCAATTTCATGGCATTGATATCCTCTCCATGTGGCTGGCAAAGAGCGATCCAATCAGTAGCCTCAAAACAACCCTGCAGAGCTTCGTAGGCTTCCTTAGGCCACATGTGATAAGGTCAGCCCTGTCAACTGGCCTTCACATCAAAACAGAGTAATTTTTGGATTAACCAATTAATACATAGATAGCAAACAATGCTAATGAGATGTTTGTTTTTGTTTTTTATAAACCAACTGAAGCTAAAACTGCCACTTGGGGAGTCGTGGATAGAACAGATATGGGTTTTTTTTAATCTTACATGTAGAATGAAGATTTTTTGTGCAGCTTTGGCCATTACTGCTATGAATGTGATTATTAAAAGCACAACAGCTGGATAATAAAAGTTATTCATAAAGTTAGCTTGCATGTTTTACTGGTATCTTATACAACATTTCTATACAAACATTTGTTAGCAGAAGGAAAAAGCTGTTCCCCGCTGGGACACCTCATTACATATTTCAGATTTACCTTGCCAGCGCGGTTCTTCGCTCAAGATCTTCTCTATAAGAGCCGTGCTCGCCGCTTGACCAGACTGTGCGTCTCCGCCGCTTCCTTCCGCCGCCCCCGACCCTCCTTGAGAGTCCAGCACCTGCACTTCCCTGTGGAGCGCAGAACACAGGAAGAACATCAGCAACGACAAACCCGGAGGTGAAAAACTAGGCGATAGATAGGTTTTAATGTTGCACACCTGATATCATAAACGGGACTGCGCAGGTCATGCGATCCGTGAGCAAAGGCACAGTGGGAGCCGTTCTTACTGCAGTGGCCTTTCGCGTCCGTTTCGTGGATACACGATCCGGTCTTATAATAGCGGAGGTGGTATCTCCGCTCGGTGTCGCCCGCAGTTCGATGCAGGAAGGGACATCTAGAGTGAAACACACACATAAAAAAAGAAAAGTCTTATAGAACATCTGTGCCAGAGAACATGAATTTCTACATTTCCTGGTTCCTCGAGGAGGATCTGAAAACTGGCTATTAACACAAATTTAAACACATTTGAACATTTGTATTTGTATAAATATGCAGAAACATGCTAAAAACAAGAATTTGGTTATAAATATGAACATTTCAGCGAGATGTCTTATTGCTGTTTGGGTTCACAAACATCAGTAAGACATTGGGTCCACTTCAAATCCCTGCAGCCAAATTAAAATAAAGAATGTTTGAATATTCTGGTACAGTGAATGCTAGAAACTACCAGATTAGCATAGTAAAAACTCCACGGTCACGCCCTGAAATATCTTTTCAGTCTATTTTTTTCACAGTTTTTGTGTGTAAATGTCAACATTAATTCCCCACTAGGGACAAAAAAGGTGCTAAAGCTACTTGGGAAGATTATGCATGACGCAGTAAGTTGAAAAAAAGTAGCAGAAGTCGAGTGAAAATAGGCTTTTTGTGTAGTTACGACCCACGTTTGTCGGAGATGCATGAGTGAAGTTCCAGATAAATAATGATAAAGTGTTTTGAGAGGATGCGATGAATGTCCTGCAAATGTGTCAGACACCCGGAGCTGTAAAGTAAATTCTACAAAAACGATGCAAAAACAGTTACTCGTTAATTTACCTGAACTGAATTTTCTATGATAAACAACGCAAACACAGAGGACGTTTGTCAACTGCGGGTTACTTTGTTGCCATTCTTTACTTTTTTGTCCTCATGAATTGAAAAAAAACAACAACAAAAAACTACAATCTGAAGATGAAAAGCCTTAGCACCACTCACTCATCTCCTTCTGTACATGTGCCTGTTCCCTCATCGTATTTGGTACAATAGATGTCTGGACTGTAGTTGAACGTCCCATCCCGTCTGCGGATGGGCCTGCGCCGCCGCTGGTTCAAGAAATGCCAATGGAAGCAGGAAAAAGGCCGATGCTGTGTACATTTGTGCTGTACAAACAGGGGACACTGCTCTGTTCTGAACTCTTTGAGATATCTGGAAAGTAAGAAGACAACAGGAAAGAATGTGAATAATGTCTGTGCAACATTATAATTATTTTTTTTTATCAAAACCCGGCATTTTAAAATATGCAAATAGTTTGTCTACATAAAGCAACAATATTCACATCCCTTACAGATTTCTTCATATATTACATTCAAATTATAAACTTCAATGTTTTTTATTGGAGTTTTGAGCACAAAGTAGAAAATAATTGTGTAGTGGAAGAAAAATTATGTTTCATGCACATGTATACGCCCAGTTTATGAGAAAGATAAGGTAGGAATAAAAATGTGGAGGAGAATA
Organism: Alfaro cultratus; assembly: GCA_903066825.1. Classification (NCBI taxonomy): domain Eukaryota; kingdom Metazoa; phylum Chordata; class Actinopteri; order Cyprinodontiformes; family Poeciliidae; genus Alfaro; species Alfaro cultratus. The sequence continues at coordinate 157,473 of CAEFZX010026675.1, read as the reverse complement.
AAAAAAAAACCACAAGGACCCATCTTCAAATTTGCTACAACCAATATAGAGAACAACAAATATTTGGAAGGAGGTGCTCTGACCAAATGATAGAAAAATGTAAACTTTTGGCCAACACGCAAAATCCCCACCCCAAAGGGTTAAACATCCCCACAGCAACATCATGTTTTTTTTTCAACAGGGACAGAAATGTTGGTCAGAATTGATGCTTGAGGTTAAACAAACATTGATGAACATTTTGCACAAACACTAACCAAAATCGCCAGTACCTTAAACTAATAGACATGCTAGATGGTGGCTAAATAGATACAATATTCTACCAACGCTTTGGACATTTTAGTGGTAATATCTAGTGCTCGTGTACAGTTTTCTTCCCATTTCACAGTGAAATCTCAACGAAATAAGTTCCAGTTCCAGGTGATAATGCGACTATAATTGGAACAATTCAAGGCATTCTACCAGTAATACCCAAAACTAATACCAGCATAAGCGTCTACAAATATTTATCATAAAATACGTCACTATGGAATTTACTAAACAATGAACAAACCTAAATTGATGCACCAGTGTCACACAGGGGCACAGTTAAAATATATATTACACAACTTTTAAGAACTGGTTACTGAGTAACATTAGGCCTCTTCATTAGGACCAGAAAACACTGGGATACCAGCCTCTTTACTTCATTCCAAACATTGGAAAGTTTTATTACGCAACCGCTGTCCGTAGTAAAATGTATGTGTTTTTGTGTGTACGGCAGTGCACGTGAGGTTGTGTACACCCAGCCAGCTAACCCTGCTAACCAGCTACGTACGTGTAATGTTGAGGTTTCTCGGGCTGTACGTTCAACACGGTTGCGGGCGACGTCGAGCCCCCCGCGGGCGAAGACGACGAGGACGAAGATGGCCCCCCTGTAGCGGTCGTCGCTGCCGAAGACGACGCGGGCTGTGAATTTGTTTTAGACATTTAACCAGTCTGAAGCCCAACAACAAGAAGCTTGTTTTTAGCTTACTGGCTAGCTATTCTTTTTAGCTTCGAAATCCGCATTCTCCTACGATGTGAGCTTGCGCAAGGCGAGAGGAAGTAGTAGAAAAGGGGATGCAGCACGGAACTATGGGACGTGAAGTTCAAAAATAATCTATATGATACCTGTTCAGCTCAAATGATATTTGATATTTATTTTATTCTATAAATTAAAACAACATAAACAGCTTTTAGTAGAGTGAAATAAAAACCTATGTGAATTACGAATTACAGTAGATTTTTATATTAAACTTCCCTGCTGTAATCTGATTGGCTGCGCCATTTCCCGTTTGGAGGACAAGCCAATCGTGCTCAGTATGCGAAAAACATGACGTCACGTTGAAGTATTAATAGACGGCTTCGTTCACGCTCTCGTCTATAGTCGTTTTCAGCGGTGTATAACAGCGGAGACACGTCTGACGCAACAACTTCTTAGTACACCTTCAACTTAAAAGGTAATACAACCGTTTTATCGTCCCTTCTAAGTTTGGCGTAAATAATGTCTCTGCTTTGAATTATCCGAGGGTCTCTGATCGTCTACAGTTGTTGGCCTAACATGTCTACCCGTTAATGGACGCTAAAAATAGAACAATGGAGGCTCTTAGGGTGACGTTTTTCTGTACTTCTCTACATGTAGCGGTTTAAAACTAAACGGGGTAAACAAACCAGCTTCCAGTGCCGTTCCTTTAATTTGCCAGGACGCCAGTCTCAAATGTGAATACTTGAGCTAATGGCGCTTGTATTGAGTCGGCACTGTTTTTCTTTTTTGTTGTTGTTTTTTCAGGACGAAACTGAAAATGGCGAGGTTGAGGCAGAGCCGCGCTGCTTCGGGCGCCATTTGTTTTGATCTGTTAAGCTTTTTAGTTCACCAACAGACATTAGGTGCGTTTATATAACGCCGGAGTAACTGGTTTAAACTGCCGTACAATTCTTTATTTACACTCAGAAAAGGAAGCGGGATAACCGGTGTTTGTAAACGTGTATTCATGAACGTCGGCTGCTGTTATATGCCGACGCCTCCCATGGCCGCAACGTTGGGGGAGGGGAGGGGAGCGGCGTTAGCTAGGCTAAGCTAGCTAGCATTGTGTTTACAAACGCGATAGCTTATCTCCCTCCCCACACCCCCGACTGTCTAGTTTGGGTTTAAAAAAAATTGTCCGCTTTTTAAATGAATGCGCTTCTATTGCAATTTTCAGGTAATACGATATGGCTCGTACCAAGCAGACCGCCCGTAAGTCCACTGGAGGTAAAGCGCCGAGGAAGCAGCTTGCTACCAAGGCTGCTAGGAAGAGCGCCCCCTCCACAGGAGGCGTGAAGAAACCACATCGCTACAGGTACGTCATATGTTTACGTTAGTATAACCTATTTAACCGGTTGTTGCAACAAGTTGAAGGAATTTTGAAAACGCTTTTTTGTTTGTCTTTTCATTTTTGTAGGCCCGGCACTGTGGCTTTGAGGGAGATCCGTCGCTACCAGAAGTCGACGGAGCTGCTTATCCGTAAGCTGCCCTTCCAGCGCCTGGTGAGGGAGATCGCCCAGGACTTCAAGACCGATCTTCGTTTCCAGAGCGCAGCCATCGGAGCTCTCCAGGTGAGAAACTTAAAGCTAAACTAATGTGAAATGTTGTAAATGGTACATTTGTTTGTTTGTTTATTTCTCCCCCTTCTTTTATCCTCTCCAATAGGAGGCAAGCGAGGCATACCTGGTGGGTCTCTTTGAGGATACCAACCTGTGCGCCATCCACGCTAAACGTGTCACCATCATGCCCAAGGACATCCAGCTGGCTCGCAGGATAAGGGGAGAACGGGCCTAAGGGGCCGCCCGCCTGCTTCGTTTTAACAAATTGTCCTATTTATCATACTTATCCATTTTGTGGACATTTTTAGTTCTTGTTTTTTTATATATATATAAATATATATATAAGTTCTTCTTGAATTTTTTGTATTTTCAGTGATTCAGCATACCAACCATTCCGCAAGCCCAAGTGCACCATGGACATGATTTTACCTTTTTTGGGTTGTCAGGCTAAATGTAATGACGTTGGGGAGGGCTCCTTTTATTGACGGAGCAGTCTAAAATCTTTTGACAAGAATCAAATGCTTCACACCCTAACGGGAGCAGCGTTTCTTTACCTACTTGCTATTGATCAGAAAATGCCAGCATGCCATCCTGGGTGCGCCTCACCGCAGCATCAGAGTGTCGGCTGTCCCAGTTGATCCTCTGCACGGTGTGAGGGAGCACTGCAGACCCCTTACCCCCTGATTTTTCTGGGCCGCTTTTTATCTCAAACACAAAATCTTGGCAGCTACATTTAATACTATTTATGAGATGTTGTCACATGTCTTTCTATTAAAGGTCTTTATGAATACAAAGTCGTGTCTTGTGATATACTGACAATAACACAGTTTTAACACTTTTTTTTTTCTTTTATTTACATGGGTGAGTTGATTGGTGGCTATACAAACCATTCTGTATGCTTGAACCCAGCAGCTGTAAAAACACAAAGGAAAATGTTTTAACGTCAAGGTGCTTCTAAAATTGGCACAAATTGCAAAGCCTGCTAATGTGGTCAGGAACACTGTTGGGATTTACCTTTAACATGGCACAAGGGTAAACCTGATTTGTAATGGAAGCCTGGGTCAACACTGGTCTTAAGCTCGTAGGGCTGATTAACTTCTTCCAATAGTGTATAAAGCAGGGGAGTCCAAAGTGTGGTTTGTGGGCTGTTAACCTTTGGGCTGATTAAAAACCTGTCAAGCAGGTTTTAGGTGGTTGATGTATACTTTTCTTTTTTTCTTACAATGGCAAATGTTTAGACTACAAAGTTTTGGATTTTTTTTTATAACCAAGCTTTCATTATATATATCCAGAGAATCTAATTTACTAAGCTTTACTGAATACAGCAAGTGTTTGAAAGTGACCCAAATCCTGTTTATAACTGGAAAATAAACTTGTATGAGCCAGTTTTCAATGATTTGGAAACAAAATGCCTTTTAGCACAGGAAATGTGCAAAATCCATTTTAAATTTGGAATTTTAACATCAAATACCCCTTCAACAAACACTTAATTTGCCTAATTTTAGTTGTTTCCTTGGCCTCCAAATATTTTTGACTTAAGTTTGAACACCCCTGTTCTAAAGTGTAGCTTCATTTTAAAATTTAACACTGTTAAATGTTAGCTTCAGCACAGTATATTTGTCATCTTAGCCAAGCTGTTTTTTTGGGTTTTTTTAGCTTTAGTATTTTGAACTTGGTTTTGTCGGCGTCAGGTTAGTGCAGAGAAAATTGATGGAAAATTTTCTAGTAAGACAACTGAACTGACTTGACCTGACACTGGACCTCAAGCAACTTGAATTATGTTAATTTTCACTCTTCTTTAAGCCTCAGACTAAACATTTACTGTTTAGATTCTGAATTTGGTCCACCCAGCTGAATCATTTTTTCTTTATTTCAGATAAACCAGTTTGGACACTCGTCTGAGCCCCTTGTTCTATATCTGTATGAAGTAATATACATATAAAATTGTTCAACACTTTTTTTTTTCTTCCACTCAACTTTCCATCAACATACTTGGATTCATTAGTCTGTGTGAAGTCAGTTTCTTTACCAGTAAGATTCAGTAGATTATCTGCCATCTGGAGGGGAACTATTGGCACTCAGTGATTAAGTAAGAATAGAAAATTGAAATATTTGGCTAATAAGGGTTTCCAATCCAGAAATTTAATTTTCTGAGAAAGTGAATTATTGGCTTAGCATTAGCTTCAAGCCATAAGAATCAAAGTTACATAACCACACCAAACATCTCAGTGTAAAGAATCTGTATAATGCGACAGGATATTAGGGCAATTGTAGACAGAAAAAAAAGTGAATTTCTACCAAAAAACGCAAATTTAAAATTTTGAAAAGTCAAAAATTTGCTAGAATCCCCCTCCGCCCCTCAAATTTTGAGATTAATCTCAGAGATTTTCTAGAAAAATCTTTGAAATTTCTGAGTTCCTAAAGGTGAACATTTTCGACTTTTCTAGAAAACCTTCGATTTTTGAAACTCCAAATTTCCCATTTTTTTTCTAGAATTTTTTGGGGATTCATTTCAAATTTTCTCAGTTTCTTGGTGGAAATGTTCTCCTTTATTTCTACCTACGAGTTACATCGTTTGATGACCGCATCAGCAGCAGGCCTCACCAATGCGGCAGACTATATCCTCGCACTCCTTCATGTTGCCGGCTTTGAGCACAACACAACAAAACCCAGAGGACAGAGGGGTTTCTGGAGAATCTCTGTGAAAGAAAAGCAAAAAAAAAATGGTATTACAGAAACAACCTTCTGGGACTGTTTCACCTCAACTTAAAGTGCCGATGCCTCGGATGTATTGGGCGTGTCGGTACTCACGCCACGCAGAAGGCAAATATCATGTATCCGGGCTGAGCAAACCTCCCCACGCAAGAAACCTCTGGGTAGTGATGCTCAAACAGCTTCTGGGGAGACATGGATGCTATAAACATACGATAGGGGGGAATTTAATGTTATTGCGCTGATATCTTCTTCTTACCATTGTACTATTTCTGTCCGTACAGGTCAAGTGTGTTTCCTTTAGGTCTAAGAGCACCTCCTGAGGGATATGTTACACTCAGGCCATAATAGTTCAACGGCATATTTTACAATGTGCCTGCAGGCATTTGAGTCATTTCTCACCTTGCTTGGCTGGTTTTTATGCAACACCTGAGGGATTGCATGCTGCAAGACTTCCTTTCCTCCAAACTAAAAGGGGGAAAAAACCAGAAGTTGCATCAGTTTTAGCAAACGTTAGAAGCATTTTCAAGCAGAAAAGAGTACCATTCCGATGTTTGCTTTCCCCAAGTATTTCACAATGTAGACGATTCTGTGGAGAAATTGGCGAGTTAAGTGAGTTGAGGTCAAATCTACAAGCTCTGGATAGGCCGTGTGAACACCTGCCTTCCCTCTTTGAGGCACTGGGAGGCGCCGGGAGGCTTTTGACCGGCGTTGGCTTGCTTTTGTTGGGGACTGAGGCCGAGCTGCGCATTGGGGTTCTCCATCCTCAGGGCCCTCAAGATTTTGACGAGGGGAAGATATATCGTTCCGTCCTGCGCCATGCATCGCAGAATACGGATGGACAGAGGGCAGCCCTTGAGACGTGACAGAACAACCCCTGCCTGCAAGCGAGAAGAAATGGCAGAACGCATCAGACCTCGAGATAAAAGGTCTAGGTTCGCCTTTATGCAGATGACACTTTTCTATCCGCAGCTAACGAGGACAAAAGAAAGGCAGCGATTTCCTCACTTGTCCGTTTTTGCAGTTTCTCAGGGAAGACCCATTGATCTCATCGATGATGTCACCAGAGGAGACAAACATGTCAACATGAGCCTGGCTGCCAGGCACCAAGTCTAGGATGAAGACACGCCCGCTTAGATACCTGAGGGGGGAAAACATGGAGGTGACGTTGCACGACGGGAGCAAATTGTTGTTTCTTTGTACTGGGTTTAGATACAAACCTTAAAACCATCCCTACTTCCCGACAGGGCACGACTTCATAGGTCTCACACACCTAGAAACAAACAATCTGTCACGTTCTTCTGCCTATCGTTACGTCAGATTTCCCACAATGCATTCCTGACTTTGGAGTAAACTTTTTTGCAGGATTTTCCATATTGTAACCTCAAATTCAGTGACATTAGTGAGATTCTGTGACGGACCAATAAATAACAGTGCATTATTGCATATTTATTGTTCAATAACAGTCACTAGTGCCAAAAAACATAATAATAAAACCAGCAATTTTTAAAAAATTTTAGGAGTATTTTTCATGTAATAATTGTATCGAATCTCCACAACAGAATGTCACTAAAATATTAGTGTCAATAAAATATTGGTTATTTAAGAATAAGGAAACATTTTCTGAAGTAGATGTTCGAACTGGCATGTGAGATTTGCGACTCCAAACGAGTCTTATTGAGCTGGACTGAAGGCAAAAATGACTCTTTGGATTGTAAAAGTCGCAGACCCCCGGTCTAAAACATGACATGTTAATTAAGTATAAGTTATTTTGAGTTCTAACGAGACAAAATACAGAAAAGTAAACTGGAAATGAAAAGATAGCGCTGGTTTCCAGACTTTATTCAATAAAGTTTTGTGACGGTGCTCTTACCGGTAGCAGCCAGCTCTCATCTAGAAAACTACAGTTCTGTTTAAAAGAGAAGCAAAAAAATAAATAAATACTGGAACAAGTGAGAGTATCACTGCGTTACATGTAGTTTTTCACCAACCTCCATATCCAGCTTGAACTCCATCTGAGAGAGCACCAGCAGCAGCGACATGAATGGCTCTGGGGGACACAAAAAAAACAAAAGCAGAGTTACAAACATGTCCTCTGCTTTGACCATGCCACTCCATTTACGTAACATCTCACCGACAAAATCCTCATTCCTGAGGATTGATAACGTGGGACTGTACCACTGCAATCAGAGGATGAACAGACGTGTCAGTCCGAAGTAACGGGTCAGTGAAAGCAAAGTGTTGGCAGCGTGTCTGACCTCCAGAACTCTGGGCGTGTGCAGCAGGTGGGTGAAGAACTGCGACAGAGTCTTGCGGCCGAGGGCCAGCCGCAGCAGGTAGCGGCCCCGGCCCTGGGCTGAGATGAGCTTCCTGCAAACTCTGGTCTGCTCAACAGCCAGGGAAAGAGCAGAGAGCCTGAACCAGGAGGGTGGGGACAAAAAAGGATGTTAATAAAAAATATCGGTAATACCAAGTCGGTATCGGATCGGTGCTAGCACGGGAAGATCGATGCTATAGTTTCAGATTCCAACTTGAAATTCTGTTTTATTTTTGCGTTGCAACTCGGTGCCTCAAAAAAGATTTGATTTGTCTATTTAGCTCTCATGTTATAATTTTTGCACTTATTTTGTTTTATTCGGGGAAAAATGCGCAGAAATCATGTTATTAAAATATTTTGTAGATCCCTAAAGATTTTGGTTTGAACAAAATAACTGAAAGGGGGAAAAAATACATAAAATCACCTAAAGATCAGAAGTTTGATGATAGTAAAAAGGATCGGTATCAGTACTTGTTTTGGCGATACTTGGTATCGGTTTGACAAGAAAATATCGCACACTTCTACTATCAAAGGGTTCTTGTCTGTATCTTTTTGTTTACATTCCTCTCTTCAATTTACACATTCCAGCATTTATTTGAACAGACTCACTGTTACAAGTGCAGTATTTTCTTTTTCACTTACAAGTCCTTTATCACTTCCGTCATGCGCCGTCATCTCCGTCCGATGGACGTCGTGTGTGTGTGTTTACTAATATTTGTTTTGTTTTTTGAGAAGCATTTGTCTGTAAAACTGCAGAATTTTTCAAGCTGGTGTCTACGGTTTTTCACTTCTAAATCAAACTGTTTGTTCTGGTGCAAAATTGGTTATTTTGTATTAACTGAACAGGAGTAATTAAATACCAACTAAACATGTTCTTAAAATTAAAAACATGTGCATGTGTCCCACATCTTTAATACATTTTATATCCCTTATGGTTACATTGCATTTATTAATATGTAACACTTTGGATGGAGTAGCTTGTGAGCAAATGAGCAATTTCCCGTTGGGAATCGATAAAGTGTACTCCATATCAAACTGCAGGCAGCTCCCTCTACCTGCCACAGGTGTCTTGATGAGGAAGTTGCTGGAAGCACTGCCAGTAATCTCTCTGGACCAGACTGAGGACTGGCTCTGAGGAGAAATATTCAAAAGCATTTAGAGGTCAAACATCTTTACAGGAAACGATGGGAGGAGGATTAGATATGGAGTGAGATGCTCACGCTGCAGCCCCTTCCTGAGGACCAGCTCCAGCAGCTGGCAGCAGGAGGGGAGGTGAGGACTGGAGTCCGTCACTACGCCTCCGTCTGACTGCATGTTCAGGACACACACTGACACACACACACACACACACATTAGAGATTAAAACATTGGATAATGGTAACATTCAGTAGGTTGATGTGGCTGTAGGGGGGTCAGCTGTCTGGTTATTATAATGGCAGGAAGAACAGGTTCTTGTTTACAAGAAACAGGAAAAACCCGAAACGGCCAACGTGAAGCTGAAATGTTGATGAAATAACGTCACACCAATCACGAGGATGCTTACCTTTGAGGGAGGCGAGCAGAGGATCTCTGGGTGCCATGTTGGCAGCAGCAGCAGCAGAAGCAGCAGTCGGTGTTCTGGTGTTTATCAGGAACCGGCGGCTTCTTATCGTTCAGCCGCAGGGACACGCGCTGCGTTCGCACTTCCGTGTGGCGAACAATACACGGAGAACATCCTGCCCGTTTCCACGGCACCTGTCTGAGAGCCGCTCCGTGGTAACGTGTAAACGGCAGTAACCCGCAGCATACAGCTGGGGGCGCTGTTGCTGCAAGAGAGAAAATTAAAACCGCTGCTTTATTTTTGATAAACATCGTTCTAGTTTGGTTACTTTTCTTTTTCTTTTTTTTTTAATCACCGTTCATACATAATATAATTAAAAGTTTTCCAACCCATGATGGGGTTGGCATAATTTTTGGCGGTGAAGTTAGTTTTGATTATGTCTCTGGTTTTGATTATTTTAAAGGCGAGGTCCTGTTAAGTCATTATCAGTTGTAAGTAAACTGTCACGTGACCTCAGGCATTGGCGCCCCCTACTGGCCTGCTTTTCTTAAGCAGCATCCAGCCAGTTTGCTTATGCATTGTGCCGGCTCTGGCTACTTTAAAAGAGAGAAGGAAACAACTCATAAATAAATATATTCCAAGAATGTCAGTAAGCACTGCAAACAAGGAAAACTTTATTGTACATTTCAAATAAATGCCTGTTCTTTTCTGTGTTACGTTTTCTTTTGTGTATGTAGTCAGTCTGACTCATCCACTCACTGAAAATACACACACAGTGACTCACTGCAATGGACTTTGATCCTGTGGTGACAAATATAAAGTTGTGTGGCATCATTATATGAAGGGTAATAAATGTTGCTCTATTATAAGTGGGCCGAGGATAAAACTGTGATCTTAGTTTGCTACCTGCCAAATGGTGCACATGGTTTTATTCTGTAAAGAAAAATCAGTTTAGCACAATTGCAAACAACTACTAAATAAATTAAATGCTTCTTTGAGATCCAGTAATACCAACTAATAGGATTTAGATTTACTGTTGCTGTAAGACATTAATATGGAAGAGAAAGAATCCCCTAGGCATGATGCTGCCACCACTGTGCTTGATTCAACCTAAAGGTATTAGCTGATTTTCTGCTAAAGCACATGTGTCAAACTCAAGGCCTGTGGGCCACATCTGGTCCGCCATAGCTTTTTTTATGTGGCCCCCTGCAAACTAAACATTTGATTGATAACATTACATTTTATGTTATCAATCAAATCAATGCAGTTTTTTATCCATTTACTGACAAATTATATCAATCAGTCCCTCCAGTTTCTTGTGAATTATCGTGGAAATTCAAGCAAAGTCATCAAATCTCTGCACATCATTACTACAGATTTTTCTCAAAAATTGTCAAAAACTTTCTTACTTGTATCAAACAGCTGCCTCAGTCTTAATTGAAGTCAAATTGTATTCCATGATCTATACAGTGAATAACAAGAAGTCGCATTGCAGTCATAAATAAGCGCAGATACTGTATTTATAAATTAGTACCACAAATGCTTTGATTCTTATTGCAAAAAATCGAACAAATATTTATGAACTTGACTTGGCCCAAAGCGGGAACCAGTCTGTGCAAAAGGAAGTGTGCAATAAGTTTGCAGAGAGAATAAGAAGAAAGCTAATAAATATAGAGAGCAGGCCTGCTCTTGATCCCAGACTAAAGTGATGATCTTTCTTCCAAACCTACAGCGAGATGAAGCACGCAGAATGTCCTTAAGTGATTAAGTGATCCAGACAGAGCTTGGATTTAAACCCAATAGAAAATCTCTGGAGGGACTTAAACCTGTTCTGCCTTGCCAAAAGTTTTATTTACTCATTTAAGAAAATAAAAGAACTCTCCCATATGTGTCTCTATCGAATTCTACGGACTAAGAAAGATGATATATGGGTCCATTTGGTGTGTTTTGGGGCTTTGAATGGGGCTGAAAGCGGTGTTTTCCCGGGGCTACAGCTCCCTCTGGCGGCGCCTCGGTGGAACCGCAGCCCACTGGAGGCGGCGTCAGCTGAGGGCGCGCGCTCCGCTGTCTGTCCGCGCGGCTGAAGTGGATGAGTAGATCAGAGCGGCTCACGTGAAGGATGGCGGCGCTCTGATTTAATCACTTTTGTCGAAAACAAGTGAGCAGAGGAGCCGCGGAGAGTTCCCCGAGGACAACCAGTTTATCACAGAGAAAGGTGAGAATTGATACACATTTTCCTTTAATTAAACGTCGAGCTAAAATGAGAAAAGCGGCGTTATTGTTCCGAGGGAAACGGCAGAATTTAGCAAGTAACTCGTTTTTATCATCCTTTTCGACGCCGTATGTGTCGCCGTGTTCGCTAAAGAAGGGTCTATTTATTTATTTCACCGTTATATAAATATTCCCCGCACAATTTTTTATTTTTATTTTTATTTTTACCGTCTATTTAGACACGGAGTTGTAGGTAGAGGTTCACTCCTAAAATAGAAAGTCACTACATGTGTTTGTGCTGCAGTGGCACCGGGTGATAATCCCGGATTCCCTTTAATCTCCCAGCGCCTCCGCCTCCTACACGCTCAGCTCCTGATAACCACACTGGTTGTTTCCGTCAGACAGTGAGTGATAGCTGCCTGCCACGGCTGCACTGTGCGCACGCAGCCACGCATCCTCTCATAGTAACACTGATATATATATATTTTTATATATTAAGGAGTTATTACCGATTTTAAAAAGTAGAAATAGACTTCTATTTGTTTCTCCTCAGCAAGGTGTTTTCTGAGTTGCACATTTTCTCAGGCGCATTGGGTTTTTAGTCTCCAGGAATCCAGTAAAAATGTCCACAGCAGCATCTTTTTTTTCTTTTTTTTTTGGCCAGCTTCCTTCTCTACATCACAGAACGAGCTGCAAATCCCCTCATGCAGGGGCGGACTGACTGCTGAAACAACCGCACTCTGGTCCACCCCCCCCCTCCCGCCCCCCCCCCCCACCACCTATCCATACCCATATATATATATATATATATATATATATATATATATATATATATATATATATAAAACGTTCTACTGCTGCCTCACAACTCCAGGGAAATAAAGTTGCAGTTTTCAAGCTCTGGATCAAGCTCCATCGACCCATGCGTGTCAGGAAAATCTGTGACTGTGCATTATTTTTTGGGGGTGGTCTGGTTTCTGTGGTGTTGTGGGGAGCAGAGTGGGCGGTCGCTCCTCCTCTCCCCTCCTCCTCTCCGGTGTAACGATGACAGCTCGGGGTGCCTGATAACGAGCCCTCTGTGGGCTCTGCTCAAAGTTCTGCAGTGCTCTTCTGTTCCCTTGCTCTCTTCTGCTGTCGCAAATAAATCTGCGTTTTGTGCTCTCTCATCACTTTTTTTTTGTGAGCATAGCTGTGGGGCGAGCTGCAGTCGTGGAGGGTGGTGGGAGGGGCCCCTTACCCCCTCCCCCCACTCAAGCTCTTGACATAATGAGTGCCAGTGTACTAAAGCTGTTTTATTATCGCAGCAGAGGGCATCGGCCTCGCTCTCCGGCCGCCAGCATGATGAAAGGCTGCCTGCAGTTCCTAATCGAGCCGGCCAAGAAGCTCAAGATCAGACTCAAGGTATTGACACCGATGTGTACATTAACACATACATGTGTGTGTTATCGACAGCCGACGTGAGCTTCACATATTTCACTCACACTGTCAAAGTTTGCCGGAATGATAACTTCAGTCACTTTAAGCAGTGCAGCTATGCTGCCAGAAAGTTCACAATAATTGATTTGTATTCAATAAATATTTTTAGATTTACTCTTTTTAAATGGTAGTAATAGCTGGAGTGGTGCTACTCTTTTACAGTCATACTTTGGCATATTTTTACTCAAGTAAAAGTGATAAGTAGCAGTACAATAAGTGAGGCGAGAGAAAAAAAATTATTTGGCAATAAAGCGACTAACTGATGAAAACGTCAATCATTTAATGTTTAAAAATGACAACTTGAGACGGACCAGAATATAGAGACAGTTGGAAATGTTGGTGTTTTAAAGATCAAGATGAAAATAATTCATACAAGGGGGATAATTAATTGTAAATAACACAGCTGAAAAACAATAAAATCAGGTAAATTTTTATTATTTTTTTCAAAATTAGTTTCTTTTAATATAAAGGTTATGAAATTTAAAAAGTACAGCTTAGTGAAAATACTCCTTAACGTACATTTCCCCCCCCCAAAAGTTGCTAAAGTAAATATAACTGAGTAAATTAGTTACTTTCAAACTCTTAAGTAGAAAAAGTGGTTCAAACTTCCGTTTTTTTTTGTTTTTTTTACAAGCATAATTAAAGTGATAAATTAAGAGTTATGTCAGGATTTTAAAATGTGTCAAATGACACAATAATTGCCCACAAAACTCTGGTCACAACCTGGTGTTTCTCGTCAAGGAGTCTCGTAAGAGAGTGAAGCAGGAGAAGAAGGAGCCGCTGGTGGAGAGCCAGCTGTTCATCATGGAACTGGGCCGGGAGCTGAACAGAATCTGTCAGGTGAGACAGAACAATAAAGCCAAAACCATTTTCAATTCACAAAAGTAGCAATGATTCCCACTGCCACCAGCACATTGATTATTGTCTTTACATTAACGTCATATATAGCATTTATTTGTTTTTTTGTTGTTTTTTTTTGGACTTTCATGAGTAGAGATGAGCAAAGTATAGATTATACAAACTATATTAGGTTGTAGTTTGCTTTTTGCTGAGTCATTGGTATTTACTGAACTCATGTCCAGGATGAGCCTGCCCCACTGATGATGTCAAGTCCTTATTGTGTTCAAATGTATACGTTTTTCAGCTGTTTTTATGCAGCTTCATAAATAATAAGTGGATATTGAAGGATTAGTCAGGCTATCTGCTCAGGTAGCCAGCCCACTGAAGGCCATATAACATCCACACATCTTATAGTTTCATCATCAAAAATTAAAATTTTTCTTTGTCATTGAATCTATTTCCAAACAAGCTTTGTTTTTGTAAGTCAGTGAGAAGAAGTAGACAGCCGTCTTTCACAGCAGGTGAAAGACGGCAGCAGGTTTAACCTTGTTAAAGGTGTAGCGCTACATTATTTCACAAAGTTTGACAAAGCCAGAGAAAATTCTAGCCAGTCAACTCCTCCACTTTGGTGAGGAGTTTTGAAGCCGTAACCTTTTTAAGATGCTGGTAATACCCAACTGTGGCTTTAAGACATGGCGGCTCAGTCTCATGTCATGGTTTCCCAGAGATCCAACATCCTGAGCCACATCTGGACCGGCGAGGACATCTGGCCTGCCAGCGTTTGCAGAGACTTCATCGTGGACTGGGCTGCCATTTTGGAAAAGAGAGTGCAGGTGCCAAAGAGGCGTCAAACTAAAAAAAAACAACAACAAAAGTCTCCTTCTCTTTCTCAAAACGTTTCCGTCTCTCATGTAGCACAAGATCATGCCGTCCGAGTTCCAGTACGAGAAGCCGGAGAAGAGGGACTGGAAGGGCCACCTGCTGTGCATGCTGGAGTCGGAGGGCGAGTACGACATGGGCCCCTACAGGAGGGTCATCTTGGACTGGAGCCGGGAGATTAAAAGCAGGGCCCAGGTGAATGTACACAAAGCTAACCAGTATGTGATTAAAGTCTGACCCAGTTCCCTGCTCATGTCTGATGAGGATGATTAGCCTGTATAATCCCAGTGTCATATCTAGTTTGGGGCTGTCAGCTGTCTCACTGTGGTGTTTGTTGGTTTGTGTCCAGCCTCCTGTCTGGCCAGGCGAGCCGGTCCTCATGATGCTGGACGATCTGGAGTTCCAGTGGAAGAGGGGCCGCCTCCCCAACCTGCTGCCAGCCGTGGAGCTCATCATGCTGGCCGTGCTGAACGCCGACAGTCCAGTAAAGGTCTGAACGGGTGTCGGTGCCCTGCTAACATTTACCCCTTATAATAGAGACGAGCTCATAGCCAAATAGAGTAAAAACACAGCAGATCCGTTTTCAGGTCAGTTGTAATCGGCTCATAAGTGGATGAAACGCTGTATGTGAGCAGCTGTATGATGTCCAGTCATGCTAATCCTGCTACCTGGCTGTCTGGTTTACCTTGGCCTGCTTTAGCTTTGTGTTTCTGTGTGTGTGTAGGAGGATGTGACCAAGCAGTGGCTGGTGAAGAAGCAGAGGAGCCAGAGGATTGGTGAGTGGAACAGAGATGAACCCCCACATATCAAAATTTAAGTTTTTCTCATTTAAATGATTCTCTATTCTTTCAGATGCGGTCCGCTACATCCCACACAGCGGTAAGTTCACATGTTCAGGTATTGTGGGACCAAGTCCCAGTTTATCAAAACGTGCAGAAGACTGTCTGCAGTCAATGCTACTTTAAAAAGGCGATAACATACCTTTGTATGGAGTCAATAAGAACTTATAAATAAAACAACGTAGGGGTACTTCCAATTCTTTTTTCCAGTTGCATAATGATCCTGCACAATGCAATCACAACGTCAACATGCAGCAACATAACGGAAGAGGGAGAAGGGAGGGAATGATTAAAAAAAAAAAAAAAAACAGAAAGGAAAGAAATCCTCCATTTGTGTCTAGGTTGGCCCTCATTTGTCGACACTAGAAGTTTAAAAAGTGTTTCATGAAAAGATCCCACATCTTAACAAATGACTTTGATTCTGAATGGAGAAGTGGGTAGTTTGATGATTAGGAAATGTTTTTACATCTCTTGTTTAAAAATATTCAATAATGTCAGTCGTTTAAATTGTACAGAATATAAGGAATGTCAGTTGTCCAGAGAATAAAAAGGAAAAGATACCCAAAGTACAGATTAGCATTGGTTTACTACTTCATATTTATGTGTGGTAATAATTCATCCACCTACTGTATTATAAAACATAAGGCATTACTTTATGGTTCGTTATGGGGCGTAAGCCTTACGTCAGAGGAAAGTTAAGCAGGTATTTGAAGTACTGCAGCAAAATAGTGTCAGGCAGCTGCAACACCAGAGCTCTGGCTGAGAGGTTATACTTCATAACTATTGGGGATTATACATCATTAAGTGATGAACATATACAGCTAGTAAATCCCTACATTCTGCAGCTGTGAAGCCAAGAGTATATAACTCAGTCAAACACAAAAACAAAGTCCACCTGGGAAAAAAGTTGATCCATTTGTTAGCTGTTGCTGTTTTATTATGATATATTATATATTTATTCAAGGTATGACTCGTTTGTTTAAAGTGCTGCTTGTTTCTGACCTGTTGTCAAGGTGTTTCATTAGGTTAAGTTATAATTGACCAAGTGGGAGAAACAATGGTTTACATCCTGAATGTCTTCATTAAGGCACAATGATTCACATTATATATATTGCTAGGTTATTAGGGCAATATGTTGCTAATTTACCTGGGTGATGTATTGCTTAATTAGTGTGTAGTATTGCTTTTTTATCCAAACCATTCATTGTTTTTTTATTTGGGGAAGGTGTTGCTAATCTAGCAAGACACTATTGTTGGCTGTTTTATGTGTTTGGGTCAGAACTGGACAACCTGCAGGTCCTGACCTTTTATTTTTTTTTTATTTGTGGTCCAGTATCGAATGAAAATTATGAGTTAAAAGTGTGAAAAATGCAAGAAAAAGAAATGGCACTGAAACAAGGAAGTTCATAAACCAGTTAAAATTTGTTGTGCTGAGCAGGTTAAACATGAATATCACATTGATAGAAATTGTTGTGGACTCTAATATTTACTGTTGGTCATCAGAACGGTTGTTTTTTTTAAATCTGTGATTTAAGAATACAAAATTAGCATTCGCAAAACTTTAAAATGTATTTTTCTTCTTTACAGTCTGGAATTGGATTTGCGATGCATCAGGTATGAAAAATCTTTTTACTGTTCATCACAGGAGCAGCTTAAATCTCTCATATAATGGTTTCTGTTGGCTTCGTGTCTCCAGAGGATGTGATCCTGGACTCAGAGTCTGCCAACCCGAACCTGCTCATCTCCACTGACGAGAAGCGGCTGAGGTGCGGCCTGGAGCGCCGCGTCGTCCCGCCCTGCCCGGGGCGCTTCGACGGCTGGTGGTGCGCCGTGGGCAAGGAGGCCTACTCCTCTGGACGCCACTACTGGGAGGTGGAGGTGGGCGAGAGGGACTGGCGTCTGGGCGTGGCTAAAGCCTCCGCCGTGAGGCAGGGCTTCCGCTCCCTGAACACGGACACGGGATACCTGACCATTCGCCTGGAGAGGGGCACGGATCTGAAAGCCCTGACCGTGCCCGCTACCCTCTTACCCCAAAATGCGACACCCAGAAAAGTCGGGGTGTATCTGGACTACGAGCTGGGCCAGCTGTCCTTCTACGATGTGGAGAAGCGATCGCACCTGTACACCTACAATGAGAACTTCACAGAGGAACTGTACCCCCTGTTCGGGACGGTGGAGGTGGTCAAAGACCTGGTGGTCCGGCCCGCGGGCGTGCGGCAGCCCTGCCTCTGCCCCGGGCCGTGCTTGTGGACCTGAGTCGCTGGGCGCGCGTCGGTCTCTTCGAACCTGATTCTCCACAGCTCACCGAGTCTGCGCCGGAGGCGTGACTCTCGCTGTGAGGTGCCTTGTGAGATCAGGATCCAGAACTGCCATCCATCCACATTACACTTCGTTTTTCTCTGCCTTCATGGAGACACAGTGAATTGGACTCTTTGTATTTTACTGATAAATGTTTTAAGCATCAGGTAAAAACAGCCATTTTGTGGTGATTTTTCACTCTGAGCTTTTTGAGAGACATCTAGAACATAAAAAAACCATTAGATTTTCATACTACGCATTTCTATCGTACATTTTTCATGACTTGTTGAAGTTTAAAGTGGGAGCATAAAGGCTGTTGGTGCAGTCACGCTGTCCCTATGTGTGGTTAGCAAGCCCTCCTCTGCAGATAATCAGACTGGACTGACGCATGTGAGCTCTTAATCTCTGCGTGATTCTTCTTCTAAAGCTTCCTGCAAGCATTTCCAGGCATGAGCTTGTTTACGCATCCATGCTGTTGTTTTTGTGCTAAATATAACGATGATAAACATGAATAAATTAGAAATGTCCCATTTTGTCTGTGATCTCACACATAAGTATTGCAAAGTCAGTAATTAGAAGAAGTCATTGTTTTTAATATAAATCTTTATTGAGTGCAATATAACTGATGTACAAAAAAGGCTTAAAAATGGACCTGCTTAAATGGGAATGATACATGCTGAGTAAAAATTGTCTGAACTGTTCAACTTATATCTGTATGTATATGAAAAGAAAATCTGAAAATGTTTCCAAAAAAGAATTTCTCATGAACCCAAAGTACAGTAGAACCTGCAAGCAAGCAAATACAATCTTTGTCTTTAAACATACTTTCTCTGGTATCATGTCTTCCATTAACCTACTGAACCGAAAAATGCTGAATTAGCCACATAAAGAAAATGCATAAAACTGCAGCTGTAATGAAGTGCAGACATTTTAAATGCACAAACATGTTTAATTTCCGATTCCTTGTTAAACTCATGCATGCCCTGGGCTTGCGACCAGATGTAAACAACCAGAACTGTAAAAAATGAAAATTTGAGTATATCTTGAATAAAAAAAAGCACTTTAATACAATAATTTATAAACAAAAGCCCTTTAAAATTCCACAGTAAAGGTAAACCTCACAAACATTTAAATTTAAAGATGAAACTTGGATGACAGAATAGGGATGTTATTTTGGATTATTGAGCCATTGCCTGATTGATGGGATTAGGATAATTTCTTTAAAAGACTGGTGCGTTAGCGGATGTCAGCCACCAGAGGGAGTACTCTCTCATGAGGTTACAAACTCTAGGGCAAGAAGTCAGAAACTACAATAAAGTGGGAAACTGAGGGGGAAAATAAGGTGGCCACAGTTTGTAACAGTAAAAAGTGGCCTTTACTTTCAATTCTATTTATTTTGATGCACATTCTTACCCTATAGACACATACATGTACAAACTCTGAAACACTTCTTTGCGCTTTGGCTTTGTGATTAATTCTCAGGCTGGATGTTATCACCAGCATCGCTCACACAAGTTCCTAAGACTCATAAAACATTCTCTTTGTGACGGTGGACGCTCCCGTGACGCTCCTCTGAACCACTTCCCGAGTGACCTGACGGCTCACCATGCCGCCCGTCTCCGTGAGCTGAGTCATCATCATCCCATCTGTTAACAGAGAGCAGCTCCTGTTTAAATCATGAACACACTGGATTATAAGAGACAGGGTCAACTTTTTTTTTCTTGTCTTACCTGAGAAGTAGGGATCGTTGATCATGGTGTGGGAGACGTTTGTTCTTGTGGTCATTTCTGTAGGCATTTGGAAAACTTCCCTCCTCGTCACTGATTGGCTGTTGTACTGAGACAAGGCACCTACAGGAAGCAGTGAGGGTCAAGTTAAATGAAACTTTGGTTTTAAGATGGCAAAGGCTTCATTTGATATCAAACTGTTAAATTTTATTTTTATTTTTTGATTCATTCTTAACACATATTGCTGCAAAACCCGAACAGACAGAAAAAGAGCCACTGAGTCAAAAGAGAAAATCACGTGCAGAACAAACTTTAAACTTCACCATCTTTGCACATCTAGAAACTTTTTTTTTGTACACATTCCTCTTTACGAAATGCCTCCTGCTCAATCTGAATGGGGAACAACTGTGGACGTCACTGTTTAGGTTTTGTCACAGAGTCTGTTGAGTACAGCCTGGACTTTGACTAGGCCATCCTATCCCATGAGCATGATTTGATCTAAACCATTCAATTGCAGCTCAGGCTCAATGTTTAGGCTTTATGTCTTTGCAGTTTCCGACAGGCTTTATTCTAGAATTGTCCTGTATTTAGCTTCCTGTCGTTGGTGAAGAACCAACATTGCTACAGGATGATGCTGCCACCACCGTATGTCATGGTGAAGATGGGAGTGTTCAGCTCAGTAATGATCAGTTTTAACTTCCTCCACACACCAAAAAATAAAGTTTGTGGCTATAATGACAAATATGGAAAATTTTAAAAGCTATAAACATGTTCGAAATCAAATAAAATTTTATTTGTATAGCACATTTCAGCAGGAAGGCATAACAAACACAAAAAAAGTCATCCAACATAGAATCAACAATCAAAACATTACATTAAGTCAAGTGACATCATTAAATTCGTAATTGATTACTTTTCAAATACAATTCCTTCACAATCTCCCACCTCCATCCTGAGACTCGATGGTGATGATGCCCTCTCTCTCTGGACCAAAACCCTGCGTGGTTTGAGCCTGAACCTTGAACTTGTACGGGACGTTCTCGGTCAGGTTTGGGACAGTCAGACTGGTCTCAGCGTTGTTACCGCTTACGTTGAAGGAGCGCATGTCGCCTAGACAGAAGAGAATCATGATTAAACACTGAGATACTGGCAAGGTGCACAGCAACAATATGAGTTTTTTTGTTTCATTTTGCCTCACCTCCACCATGTAGCTGTTCACAGGTGACCCTGTAGCTCAGGATGTCCCCGTTGGGCTTCCGTGGTTTTTCCCAGGTGAGCTGCAGTGAGTCGGGGCTCAGGGCTGTGAACACCAGCGGGCCCGGAGCGCTGGGCGTACTCAGGGTGAACGGCGAGCCTGGACAGAGGTTACAACTCAGGTAACGCAGTAAAAACAAACTTTTCTCTGAGTTAGGAGCTCAAAGCAGCAGATCCGGTACCTGGCATGGGACTGAGGGGACTCTTGGGGTCCACAGCTGACTCGATGGTGATGACTCCCTCCCGTTCTGGACCCCAGCCCTCCTGACTCTGAGCCTTCACCTTAAACAGGTAGGAGTGGTTGGGCAGCAGGTCTTGGATGACCACAGCGTTCTCGGCCGGGTTCGTCACATTTATGCGCTTCGTCTCTCCTAGGGGAGACAAAATGGTGAACACGCAGCGTGGTGGTTACAGCGAGACTATCAAACTGATCTGAGAGCGGTCCCAAAGACGACGACACTGAACGGACCTCCGTTGAGCAGCTGGTAGAGAACGCAGTATCCCAGGATGTCTTTCTCGCAGCGTGGCTCCTGCCAGCTCACTTTAAGTGTGGTCGGTGCCAAGGCAGAAAACACCAGCCTGCTGGGCGTGTCTGGGATGCCAGGAGAGAGGCGGGCATCTGCATGGACACAGAAAGGTTCATGTGAGAAAACCTCAAGTAGGTCATTCGTTTCTGTGTTTCAGCCCAAAGAAAGAAGAAAAATAAAAAAACTAAATTGTCCTATTAATTATTGCGATAAACAATATTGTTGTTCTGAGGGCATTTCCAAGAAATATATTGATAATTGTATAATATGAATATTAGCTAATGTAAGACACTGAATGCCCAGAAGTACAAAAACTGCACCTGCAAAAATTAACTGAAGCTAAACATTTGCTGAAAAGATCAAAAGACCAGAAACAAATATTATTTACCTTTTATCAATGCAATTTTAACTGACACGACGTCACTGTATTTAGTAAAATGTAGAAAATGTATGATTGATTGCACAGTTAATCTAGATTCAAACTTCATAATCTGATCAATTAATTATTCTTTCTTTGACAGATCATTTTTAGCCACTGAAGCCGACAGCATAAACACAGACAGACTTCATATGTGTCAGATAATTAGTGAAGCAGAAATGAAGATGAGCCAGAACGGTGCTGGTCTTCGCATGAATTTAGACAATTTGCAAGAAATCGTCAGAATTCTGAAGAGGCATAAAATATTGCTCCGACCGCACAAAGCATTTCAAATACTCCTCCTGTTCCCAGCGGCAGGGGGCACCGACTCTCTGTTGACTGGACACACTGCTTGTGATTTCTCCTTGCTAATGCCACCCTGGGCAACTGCCCATGTCAAAAACCGCCACTGACAAAGACGGTTGCACTTTGCAAACATGGCAAATGCATCCGCTGCCTTCATGCATGAATGTGGAGGACTTACCATGGAGCACTCTGTCCAGACTGTACAGGGCTTCATTGACCTCTGATGACTGAGTCCTGGCCCTGGAGCCCTGAGACAGGCTGTAGCTGTACTGGGTCTGAGAGCTGCTCTGCAAGCCAGCGTAGCCGAACCCACCTGATGGCGCTTTTAGCAGAGGGAGGAGGAAGAAGGAGCCGGGAGGACGAAAAACACGGAACAGCAGAAAGGGAGGGAAGTAAACAGAAAGCAGAGCGATAGTCAGCATAGCGGCCCCAACCCTGCCAACAGATGTCCAAGCCATCAGTTTCATGCGCTCACACAGTTTACCCGCCATGTCCGAACAATTATTACACGCCAAGATAAACGTCTGTCTTCAACAGAGGCAGGAGGAACTGAACACTGTAATAATTAGTGAAATCAGCTCCGAGGCTTGATGGAAACTCACTCAGATCTGGGAACTTATCGTCTCCTATGACGATGGAGTCCCGAATGTTTTCATCTGCGTATCCTCTGTTCTCTGAGCGCTTCCTCATCAGGACTTCGGTTGTGTGGATCCCTCCTCCGATCACGTCGTGTCTGCGAGGGCTTCCTGCGTAAAGACAGAAAGAGAGAACGTATTAGAGGCGGGCTGATTGATCCAAAATATCAGTAATATCGACACTAATTGGATATCAGAATCGGATTGATACTGCTGGGATAAGATTGAGACTTTAATTTCAGATTCCCATTTGGAATTTATTTTAGTGTTGTAGTTTCTCTAGAAACTAGAAAATATGTCGTTATTTGCTCTCAAATTATAATTTTTGCACTTTATTTATTTAAGAGAAATGTACTGGACAATGTGGCTGAAAAACATCACAATGTAAGTGTCTCACATCAGTCAATATGTCAATAATTATTCAGGTTTTTTAAAATTTATTTTAAATATCTGAAATACTGTCAAACTGGTGACGTGACTTTCCTATTTTATCCGCAGGTTTCACTTCCCGCCGTTTATTCTTAAGCAGTTATGAAGAACGGAGGCAAAACCTGAAACCGCTGCTGTTACTCAATATGTTGTTGCTAGGTAACCACAGAGCGAGTGAGTTAATTGATGCCACTCGCCTAGCTTAGCTGGCAATGAGAAGTTGGCCTTTCCTCCGCCTACAACTCCCAGAATGCTGTGCGGTTCTGCATTGGAGTTCATTGAATACAGATTTATTATCTATTGATATTGATCATGTGTCTATCACGATATATAATCGTATTGATTTGTGGTCCGGCCCTACGTACACCGTGTGTTTGGTTTTTCTTGTTACCTTTTGTCGTGTTGATATGATTTTAAAGTGTTTTGTAGACGACAACTTTGTCCAAACTCTCTCCAAGGCGCAAACAAGATAATTACCTAACCGTCAGAAGGATAATGATACATCAAACTTAAATAAAAAGTATCTATACGAGTATAAATATATAGTATCACACACACATATAAGGTCCTGAAGCTTGGTCAAGCTCAGCACAGCACCTGGCGTCCATCTTCCTTACCTGACCCGGTCATGTAGGTGGTGTGCATCTCTGTGGTGAAGGAGCCGCCCGCTCCACCTTTGTAGTTGGAGCTCAGAGTGGACATGGGAGAGGATGACGCTGAAAGGTTGCGGGTTGTCGAGCCTCCTGGGAAAAGGAAGCTCTGTTCCCACCTGCCGTTCGACATGTAATCTGCAAGACACAACAATCGGAGCCAGACTGGTGAAAATACAGACCGTCATCTGTTCTGTTTTAACAGCTTACACTTCTGTTGATAGGAAGCACCTAAAAAAATAGATTTTTACACCCAGATGAAATTATACACAGATAGACTTTTGACTAATTAGGTGATTTCTGATGTCAATTGGTTTTAGTGGATTTCATTTGGGGGGGATCAGAGAAAAGAGGTCTGAATATGAATGTACGTCACACTGTAAATTTTATCTGCAAAATCCATGTATGATTTTTCTATTCTTCATAATCGTGCACAGTGTTGTATCGGCCATTCTCATAAAATCCCGATAAAGCGGGATGAGGTTGGTGCGATCATTTAATTTGGGGCCATGTTGAGATCATGAATATTCTCAAAAGGTTGGTTGAGCCAGAATGTATCACTAAAGCTCCTTAAAAAACTGTTAAGATATTAATAAATAGCTGTGTCTGCATTTGATAAGTACTTGTTAAAATTAAAAAATACTGACATTTTCACATTGATCAGTCAGACCAGGATTTCACCATTGTTTTTGTGATTTTTTTTTTTTTTTGCAATCAAAATCACAGATTTCGTGGTGGTAATTTAGAAATATTTGCAAGAAATTTTGCAATATTTATGTATCACGGTAAATGTGAGTTTTAGTTACTCGCTGTATTAACTATAGCTTGACATCAAGTAAGGCTGAGTATGAAATACTGTTTTTGACCATTCTTGCAGAAAATTTGCAATGAATCTACAATTATGCAGCAGTGTGAAAAAATGCAGGGCTCTATTGATTTTGTGGGAATTTCAAAAAAGTGGAGGGATTGATTAAAATAATTTGAAAGTGAACCAATAAAACTGCTTTAATTTGATTGATAAATTAACATTTAAGCACACAGCTGTTTTCTTGAAGTCAGGCCTTGAGTTTGACACTTGCATTAATGAAAAAGAGGAAGACGAACACACAAAAGAAGTCTATAAAGCAGTGTAAATGTTTCATGAGGTTTCTTAGAGCTTCCCATCAAAATGCGAACACCTGAAGAAGAAGAAACCAAGTGAAGTAAAGTTCTCATATTTGCAACAAGAAACGCAGCTTCCCCCCAACCCCTTCCCATGTACTGCAACACAAAGCCTTTGCAAACAGCAAAAAGCTTCCTCCAGATCACCACCCACTCCAGTGGGACGCAGAGAGGACAGACAGGGGCGGGCACCTGGAAAAGCCCCTCCGCTTTGTATCATCAACTGGACGTGGGGCAGTTGATGCCAACGCTCAACGCTGGTGGGAGAACAGGTGGGAAAGGTGCAAAAAAAAAAAAGAAAAAAAAAAAAAGGACGAGGTCTGGCCGTGCAATAACCGAAAGCTGGCATGCTGCTCGCTGTCTGCCTGACTCGATCGGTCGATCTGGTGGGGAGGTCTTCACCTGGCAGGGGCGTGTGGGAGGAGCTGGGGTGGGGCTTCTCGTCTGAGCTCATCTCTGTGTCTGTGCTGAGGCGACTGGGGATGACCTCCACTCGCTGTTTCCATGACACCTTACGGAGATCCAGGTTGGACCCCACTAGCTTGATATGTTGCCAGCCTTGATTTGGTGGTCACAGAAGAAGCAGCAGCAGCAGCGAGTGCAGGATAGATTGGCAGGGAAGAAGGGCTTGTTTAACTACACAGTGAATAACAAACGACTTTTTTTTTTTTTGAGAAAGAAAGTCCAGATGAGGGCTGCAACCAACGATTACTTTAGTAAACGGTTAATCGGATAAGAAATGGGCACATTTCATTGAACCACTGATGCCTTTTTTACACAACATTATAAACACATTAAAAGATGCAAATAATTTAATTAGCTTTTTAAATACGACATTTTTTAGAGTCTGTATACTATCGTCAACGATTAAAAGATTACTAAATTAGTTGACGATTATTTCAATAATTGATTAATTATGATGAATCATTTCAGCCCTAGTTCAAATTGGTTGACGAGGAACTTTAGCAGTCACTTCTAGAACAACAATCAGGAGCAACAGCAGGCTGACTGGATAGAGAGCTTGAGGGTAGTCAATGTACAGTATATCATGTGGGTATAGACAAGGATTAATCTGAGGCGTTGCCTACAGGTAAAATGTCTGCCAGATGGAGGTGATGAAAAATGCAGAACCATGAGCAGAAAGATTTCACCTCTGATACTCCCTGCTTTCTCAGCTTTTCTGAAAATGAGGATGGGCTCTTATGTAAGGCCCTTCTAACATCCAACACAGAATATCTAAGAATTACAAATTGAAGGGTCTTTTTCAGGCGATGATTTCAAAAAAGGAAACCAAAAACGGGAAAATTACTTGCAATACCCATGTTGTTGTTTCTGTCTTTAGCATTTCCTGACTGTCTAAGGAGCAATGAAACCACTGCATGATTCATGCCACGAAGCACAGCAAATACTTACTATTATTTCCTTAGTTAAATATGCATCAGTGTGCACAGGCACAAGAGTCAGTACACACAGCCTCAGAGTGTGCAGATTTATTAATTAGTTGAGCTTTTCCACATTTTTGTAGCATTATAACCACACAGGTTACTGTATTTCATCTGGAATCTATGTGACAGATCACCATGAATTTGTGCAGGATTCTGAAAGTGGAAAATAATACATATTTTTTTCAGAATTCTGAAAAGTGAAGAATATGTTTGTCATTGTAACTATCCAGCAAATTTGACTAATTCCAATATGTCCTTCTTTTCTGACTAACCACTGCAACTTGGCCGAATTTTGACCAATCAATGAGTCGCTCTTCTAATTTAAGTTCCTGTTTGACTTGAATTAATTAATTAAAATGTCTCTCGAAAGTCAAACCTGCAAGATGAATGCATGTGTGACCTAAACAGAAACTTTTGCCTTTTTCAAATTCAGTCCTTTTTTGGGAAGGTTATGTGCAGAAATATCAACTTTTCTTGTAAGACCATATTATGGCAAATAATAAAGCTCAGAAATTATTTTTCCACAACCTGTGTACATCTGTAATTTTAGGCCACAGCAATCACAATAACATTGCAACATCCTGGAAGGACTGTCTAATATACCTTTATAAAACCCATTGTGGCAAATTGCTTTGCGTGAATTTTTTTTACATGTAGGTCAAAAAATAACAATTATTTGGCATACAACAGAAATACATTAACATTTGTGGTTATGACATCAGAAAAAGTGAACAAGTTCAAGGGGCATCAATATTTGTGTGTGGCTTTGGTTCTCAGTACCCACCATCACCAGAAACGCTTGGCGTCTTGGAGCTTGTTGGCGATTTCAGCACATCGTTGCTGTACATCAGGTAGCTGTCATATTCCTCTCCTGCCTCGGCGTCCACAATAGGAACATCTGGAATGATGGGAACTACAGACGGAAACAAAGAGGAGTTAATCTCTTTCAGAGGGAGCGAGGCTGAAGAACCAGATGTGTTTGGTACAAACTCACTGGACATAGGTCTGTTGGGCTGTGACGCCAAGTTGATGGTAGCGTCTCTGAAGGGGCCCCAGCCTACGCTGTTTTGGGCACGGACTTTGTACTGATAAGTCTGGGCGCTCTGGAGGTTTTCTATCAACAGCATTCGTTTCTTTGGGTTGTCGATCTTTACTTTTTTGGCTGCTCCGACTGGTTCTGTTTAAAGAGAAGACAGTATTACACTGGAACTGGATAGTCTAGGTATAGCTTGAGCATTTTGAGGAGAATCTCTTACTCATTTCATCATCGATGGGTGTGTAGATGACCTCGTAAGCTGTAATGTCGCCATTGGTCTCTGCAGGCTCCGCCCAGCTGACCTGAGTGACGGTTGGACTGATGACGTTGAAGGCCAGACGACCAGGTTCACCGGGCGCTGCAGGGAAACAGACGAGTGACTTTCAACTCCACTTAAAGGACACAAAATACTTTCTCCATACAAATCATAGTGCAGTGAACATCCTGCATGTAAAGTTTAATCTGCACCAGACTTTCGAGAGATTACCGTCTTCCAGTGTTTGACAGCTAACGATGTTGGTATCAGGACTGTCTCCCATTGAGTTGTAGGCACAAACTCGTGTCTCGTAATCGCAGAAGGGTAACAGATTAGTCAGATCAGCTTGAGGCGTCCTCACGTCAAGGACCTGGGCATCTTTCTCAGGGTCGCCGAAGATCCAATACTTCACCTAAGACACACATCAGGAATCACACATATAGTGATACGGTCGATTCAAACTAGAATGAGTCAACTGGTCAGCTCAGCGTACCTTGTATCCCACTGGGTTACCCGGTGGTGGATCCCAGTTCAGACGGATGTTTCTGGGGCCCGTTGCTTTGGCCTTGAGGTTTCCCGGGGGGAGGAGGCGACCTCCAGGGGCGGTGCCTCTCGGGCTTACGTAGCCCTTCGACTGCAGCTGAGCAACTTCTGATCTTGGTTCTTGAGGAACAAAATAATATCCAGAGAAATAAAATAAACACAGATTACTGTACAGCATCTAAAAAAAAGGGACATTAGTTAAATTTAGTGAATTGTAAAAGTTTTCCTACTCCTTGAAGTTTTCCAGATTATTGGGATTTTATGTGACAGACTGACATAAATTTGAGAGTAATTGTGAAATAGAAGGAAATTATATGTTGTTTTATATTTTTCAAGAAAAAAAATATCAGTGTGGCCTGCATTTGTTAACAAAAAAACAAAAAAACTTGTCTTTTCCAGCAGCCAATGTACAGTGCATACAGCAGTAGAACCAGCTGACCAAATGTGCTGGAGATCAGCTTGGGTTGCTAGGTAACTGTGTAGAGTCCTTTGACCGTGAGTCAATAATTGAAGGATTTTTTAAATGGTTCATTTTCCAAACACCAAAAACCATCTGGATGGTTTTAAAGATGTTTTTTTAAGAAGTACAGACCCAAATGGAAGTAGAATAATGTCCAAAATGTGAATTTTGCATAAGAACTCCCCTTTAAAAAGAAAGTGAAAACTATATCTTTTCTTTTTTTTTTTTTTACTGTTCTATCAAGTATAAACCCAATAAAATACATTGAAATGTGAAACAATGTCTTTTAAGGGGTATGAATACTTTTGAGAAGAACAGGAACTGATGCGATGTTGTTATGGAATAAAGATTATATGAAAGGTCTTCTCATATCACCTTCTGTGATATTCACAACTGTGTTCTTCCGTTCACCAACAACGCCATTGGTGCTGGGATCATACAGCTCCACCTGGAAGGTTTCTGGCTGGGCTGAGCCGGGGATGGGTTCGATCACTATGTGCTTCTCCGTTTCTCCCGGAGCGAACTTCAGAGAACCGGAAAGATCCAAGCGTTGGGACTTCTTGGTGCGCCATTTGACCGTGGCGGAGCTGTCTTCATTGCGGGAGCGCACCACCGGGATGGGGTAGGTCTGATCTAAGGTGCTGAAGTTCTGGTTACCTTTCTTGAACATCATCACACTCGGTTCTTAAGCAGACAAAGAAAAAGATATAAAACAATTGGAATCAATAACAATGGCAGAGCTGTCAGACGTAGTCCAAACACCTCTCCTTTCACTCACCTAGTGAGTCTGCGATGGTGACCGTGGTTCTTGGGAATCGTCCCAGCTTGGCACCCTGGCGTGGGTTACTGAGGTCCATAACAAACTGCTTGATGGGTTTGTCTTCCAAGAAGCCATCTTTTTCACTCAGCTCGAGCAAACGGACAGGAACGATCTTTTGAGTCTCACCCGGAGCGTAGGACAAGTCTCCTTGTACACTCATGTAGTCCTAAAACCCAAGAAGGAAGAACTCTTACTGGTGGTTCGTACGACCAGTCCTGTGTAGGGTTTCATACATTATGCCAACACAAAACAGGCAACACACATCTTCTTACCTTCTTATTCTTGGCAGTGACATCTTGAGTGCTGTAGGTGACCTGCGTGCGTCCATCCTCGATGATCTCTCTGCTGATGGGGATGTGTGCCACACCATCCTTTCTGATGTACGTGTATTTCGGTTGGAGGAAGGAGAAGATGCTTGTAGCTACGGTGACAGAGGTGGAGATTCAATAAAAGCCATCCATACGCAACGGTACAACCAATTTTCAGATGGAAACCTTTGCCATGATTTCTCACCATGCTCTTTGATGATGGTTATGTTAACGAAACGCTTCGCAATCTTTGCAATGCCCAGCGGCACATCCCTGGCCTCCACTTTTAACTGCTTCTTGTCATCGTCGTCGTCCTTGACAAACAGAGGAACGTGAACGTCCACCGACTCCACGCCCTCCTGGAACTCCACGGCTCCCGCAGCCTCTGCAGGGGAGTAATGGATTCACTAAAGATGAACTGCACCTTTCTATTGGACTCAACCAGCAGGTATTCAGTTGCATTGACAAGGAGCAGGACGGCTTTCTGAGAAAAAGATGCTAGAAGGCTATATTTGATTTCTTAATATAGTGTAAATTGTATAGCAGGATCTAGTTTTGTTTAGTTTTCCTTCTCAGTTGTTGGTGGTAATGCTTCCTTTAGTTGTTTGCCAACCGCCAGTAAGACAAAGAGGAAGAAGAAGGATGGCTTTCTGATCATCATTTCATTTGGTGTCTTGACTTTCCATCACCTCCCTTTCTGCATCTGTTCAATACTTTTTCCCCGAGTCATTTCACATTACTACACATAACTTATTTGTTTTGGTTTCTTTCTATACACAGATTACTAGTGGAAATTTCATATCAATAGCACCTTTAGAAATATGTTTACTATGAAGTAATACTTATTTTTACCCGCTGTATACGATAGACTAATACAAAACAACTTCAAACAACAACAGCTTCAAAAAACAGCCATAAAACTCAAAGTACAGCTACATTAAACACTTGGTGCTCTTTGATAGATTAAATATTTAAATATTTCATCTGAGATTGCACAGATAATTGTTTTCTCCATTGAATTTTGTGGTTGCAACTTGACAAAGCGGGGAAAATATTAATACTTTTTCAAGGCTGCAGGCCATTAGCTCCCTGATAGTGTCACACCCAGACACAGGTACAAATGCTGGCCACACACCTCTGTCTGTGGCCACAGTGTAGTAGCCTGGAACCACTTTGAGGTCCCCAACGTTTCCGGACTGGACGTTCTTCTCGGTAAGTTTCACTATGTCTGGGTATGCTCTCCGGGGAGCTGACAGGACAGTGTCCATGATGGTGTAGTCCCCCCTGAGGAGATTAGATTACTCAGAGATATCAGAATAAAAAACACCTAAAAATCATGAGAAAATTTAAAGTAAGCTTAATTTTTTTTTTTTTTACCTTTTTCCAGCATTTTTCTGCTGTCTGTAAAAAAGCACATATATGTCAATTTATGACTAGAGATACTTTATTTTAATGTAGATAGGACTGGGCAATAAATAAATTACAATATACATAATGACTGACACGTGATCAGTATTAATAAAAAATACCTCCAATAGAATATTAAATAATTTAGCTGAACTCTGATCCAGAACCACACAGCATTCTGGGGAATGTAGGCAGAGGAAAAGCTTTAGCTGATCAACCGCTCATGGCTAGCTAAGTAAAGTTGGTGGCATCAACTAACTCACTTCCTATTTGGTTACCTAGCAACTCACTCACTCTTTGGTTACCTAGCAACAACCTGTTGAGTGACTTGCGCAGCAGCAGTATCAGGTTTTATCACCATGCCTCATAACTGCTTTAAAATTAAAAAAAAACGGCAGGGAGTTAAGATAGAAAATCAGAACAACATCTTGAAAGGAAACTGTAAGTGGGAAGTTTGTTTCATATATTTAAAAAAGAAATCAGTAATTATCAATATCGACTGATATGAAACGCTTGTATTGTGATACGTTTTTCAGCCATATCGCCCAGTCTATGAATTCTTTAAGACAAATAAAGAAATATTTTTTCCAAAGTCCCAGTATCTTCTTGACAGCAAAAATATGTTACCTGAATAAAGTCTGTTGCACTTTCTGAGTCTCAGGAATCTGCTTGTACACCTCGTTCAACTGCAACAAAGAACAAGGAAGTAATCACTGGCGGTCAGAACATGAGCCCACCAACATCCAAAACCCAACTCACGTTATCAGCCACTTCTTGACGGAGTTGCTCAGCGTCTTTTGATTCGGGGCGAGACAGGTTCTCAGAGAACAATCTGTTTAGTCGGAGGGAGATCGGGAACTCGACTGCAAAAAAATAAAGAATAAAAAAAACAAAAATAGCTGAAGGTCCTTCTGTTATATACACTATACAGTTTTCCTTTTAAAATCCATCTTGGACTTACTCATTTCATCCGGGTTTGGTTGCATCACCTCCCGCGGGTGATTTGGCGCACGGTGCACGTTATCTTTGACCTTCCAGCGAACCACGTCGGTTCCTTTCAGTGGACCGGTCCTCATCATCGGCGTGTTCAAGTGGTTTGAGGTCAGCTGAGACTGACGGAGCAAATACTCATCTTCCTTAAAGCCAACCATGCGACCTAAATCAAGAAGAGAACAGGAAAGGTTCATTATATAGGATGGCAAAAGCAATACGACTCCATGTATTGCTAAATATTTACCTCCACTGCAGCATGGCAACAAGGCAAGACAGCTCTGCATCGGGAACAATGACAAAACTCTTCAGTTTAACCATAATTCGAGAAGGTCAAGCTTTGATATGTGCAGGTGTGAGTGCTTCTACCTGCCAGCAGGATGCGCAGCAGGCACAGTACTTCCAGCAGCAGAGCAGCAGCAGCGCCAGCAGCAACAGGAGGAAAAGGATGAGCGGCAGCAGCCACAGCAGACTAGCTGCTGGACAGTCTGAAAGGGTGATGCAGAGAAGACAAAGAGTTTAATACACGTTTATATCAAATCACTTTCTGGAGCAGAGATATCTTTTCACAACAGAAGACATTATGAGGTGGCTATTGGTGACAGAGCGATGAAATTATGAAAGGTATGACAACTACGACCAAAAGTATAATTGATAACAGGAGAATTAGCATTTAGTGCACTCTATCTGAGAAGTGTTAGTTGATTTCTACATAAACACAACTACAAACTATTTTACAAAATTGAACTTTCTAAATCATTTGATCTACAACATTTATGCCAGCACAGAAAGTATCTGAAGTTGAAGAAACTCTTTAGCAAGAGTTTAACAGTAGACGCATTTCCATTGACCATAAAATTGTGCAAAATTTCAAAGAAACTCTAATTTCTGATAAACAATTTCTGCACTAGGATGAAGTGTTTTTTTTTTTGGTTGTAACAAAACTGGTGTACAGTGAACCCTCGTTTTCACAGGGGTTGCGTTCCAAAAAGAACCCGTGAAGTAGTTACCTTTATGTTTTTACAATTATTATACAGCATAATTAAATACTCTACATTGAAACCAAAGAACAAAACCTATTTTCAGGCCCAAGCATTTTTCTAACAAATATAACGCTTTCTTACAAATAACTACAGTAAAATAATCATTTTAATCATCAATATGAAGTACAGTAGGACAAATTGTGACTATTTCACTGTGACGCTGCGGCCTGACTCCGCTCTCTAGTGTCTTTTTCTCCTGAAGCCTGTGGTGCAGGTGTGATTTTACGAAAGAAGAACATAGTTATCATTAGTTGTTGTTGCTCTTTTTTCTTCTGGGCAAAAATATTTGTCAAAATTTGCCAAGCTGTATATTTAAATACCGTAACGTTATTGGCATGTTACGGTATTTAGAGAAGAAGTGCGGAGACTGTTTAGCCAATCAGGACGTAGAACACAATGCACTGTGGGGAAAAAAAACTGCACAAAAAATTCCGCGAAGCAGCGAGGCCGTGAAAGGTGAACCGCGTTATAGAGAGGGTTCACTGTATTCCTAAGGAAGCCGAGAACAGACGTTTTCCGCATATACTTTTTCCTGTTGGTTTTATAAATAACGAGTTGGTCTCCCATTGGTTGTCTCGAGATAATAAGTTTTTTGCGTTTTCCAGACATTAACTCATTATCTTGAGACAACCATCAGGAAAAAGGACACGTGGAAAACATCTCTTGGCTTCCGTATATTTCACAAACCTGCAATAGAAATACTTTTTTTCTGCATTTCCCAAGTCATGTGACCAGCAACTAGACGTTACCAGGAGGACGATGGCAAAGCATGGTTTTTAATAACTTATGTGAACAAACTTATTCATTTGTGATTTTAATTACATTTTCTTATTTTCTTGTTTAAAGGAAACACAGCCATTGTTGTGGCAAAATTGTCTTCTTTCAGAATTAGTGGAATACTGTCAAAGTTTTGTGCTCATTTGTCATGGAAGTGCAGCTCGTGAAAGATTCAGCTCCATGTGTGTATTTTGCATGTGTGCAGCCTGCAGCTCACCTCTCTTTTTGAGCACCTCAACCAGAAGCTCAGTATTTGTTGGATCTTTACTGATGTCAACCGTGTACTCGTATGTGCAGTCGTCGTCCTCATCCAGGAAACTGCAATAGTCATTCACTTTCCCCCCTGAAAACAAAATCAAAAACACATGACAAACAGGACTTTTTAGATTCACAACAATCACATTGCTTTTCTTGCAGAAACTTACGTTCTTTCAGCTCATCCACCATGATAACTTTAAAGGGACACTTGTCGCACTCTGCTTTGTCCTTCTTTTCGCCTGTCTTCCATGCTTGACATTGGACGCACCTCCTTGTCTCCTCGCATCCACCCCGTAAGAGCTAGATGCACAGGTCAAACGATGAAGAAAGGCTTGAAACCTCAACACATATGAAGTTGAAGCAGCTGCGATTTTAGTTTTAATAATTAACTCACATCGAAGTTTGGCTCACAGGTCGCAGTCAACGCAATCCCGGAGTCTGGGCACTGACAGGTGCCGCAGACGCATGTGCCTCGACCACCGCAAATATTCTGAAATGCATAAAGACGGGATCAGGCATCGTCCACACGTCGGACAGCCCGACAGGAACGTAAACCACGGGCTCTGCTCACCCCTTTGATGTCCAGACAGGTGTCGTTGCTTTTGGAGCACTCGCAGGCAGCTCCCTCCCAGCCCTCTGAACAAGCACAGCGACCCATCACGCAAGAGCCGCGATCTGACAGGACGGAAGCAAGAGAGCTTTTACAATTCGGTAGGTGTGTGTTCTTTGTAAAAACTTAAACCCATACCACTTCCAAGTTTATTGGGCAAACAGATCAGAGTACCGAAGAGAATGCAGCCAGGATCATTTCTAGAAACCCAAATACTTTAAAACTTAAATAAGGCAGGAGTGATTTTTTTTTTTTTAGGACAGTACTTCTGGAAGGTCAGAATAACATGTTGATTTGATGCGTCCCTTCAACAAAACGTACCGTTGCACAGGATGCCTGCGACTCGTTGACACTGGGTCTTGTCGTACTGGCAGTAGGGACCTTCGTACTGGTCCGGGTTGTAGCACACGCAGGTCCCACATGCCTGACAGTCTCCACGGCCCGAGCAGGACTCTGTCATGCCAGGCCCAATGCACTGGTTCTTGCTCAAGCCGGAGGTTTTTGAGCAGTTGCAGAAGGCGCCCGCCCTGACACAAATAGCAAAGACATTGCTGAGTAGCTGTGGCTCATTTGACAGAAGTCTTACAATACCAAAGAGAGGGAAAAAAATGAATGTTGCAAAACATAATCCCCCAAAGTCTCACCAGCCATCGTCACAGAGACACTTTCCACACACCAGATTTCCTTTGCCGTTGCACCTTTTAGCTTTTGGAATGGGTGTCTGAAGAAGAGACAGGAAAAGACAAAAACGTTTGAGTCTGTTGTATAGAACAGGCAGGAAAGTAACCTTGAAGGAACTTTTTGGTGCTTCAGTTTAGATGGGTTCAACAAACCTTCTCACAGTCACAGGTTTCACACAGAATGGAGGCTTTCACATTGACGGCAGCACTGAAGGTTGTTGGTTTTACTTTGATTGTGCCTTCCTTGTCTTCTGGATCCACTTTGCAGACAGGTTTTTCATCAAGCATTTGTTGGGATGTGAGTTTTACCTTGAACTTGCCCTAGTGAGCACACACAAACACAGAGAAAGAGAATCTTGTCAGCATGAACTCAGTCATGGCTGACCATTCATTATCCTGCATCGTTTTTCTCCCACTTAACAGTTTTGTCCCTTGATTCAGACATTTGTGTGTTTCGGTGTAACACTTACAATTTCTCCAGGCTTGAAGTTAAAGGCTCCATAATTGACTACTTTATTACTTGTGTCCAGAAACTGAGCTCCAAAAGCCTTAGGTCTGTTCTCGGCACGGATGCTCATCTTAGACTGGATACTCTAGAAAACAAAACAAAACGATAAGATCAACCTTGAGACATTTGCTGCTGACATTTTTTCCTTAAATTTTTCAAAGTTGTAAACATTTACCACAAAGGCATCCCGCATGATGTCCAAGATGTTGGATGAATCCTCTTGAAGCACACCGATCTCAGCAATGGGGAAATATTCTTTCAATTTCTGCAATTGGAACAAAGGAATATATTGGATCCTCTAAACCTAAAAGGAGAGGGGAAGAGTTGAACAGCTGTGGCGTACTTACACTGTAGTACAAGTAGGAGTAGTTGGTGACGGCGAATATGGGGATGATGTTGTGTTTTCCAAGCAGACGGACCAGCGTAGGTATCGAAGGGTAATCCTGCTGTGTAGCCTGAATGTAAACACCCTGGTTGTCCAGGTGACAAAGCTCGTCATTGCGCGACAGGATTCCCGCCAGAACGTTGGCGCCGTCAGCCTCGTAGTGAAAGGCTGACTCGGTGGAGAAAACCAAGAGGTGAGTGCTGCCGTCGCGCCAGCCGATCTCCTTTTGGAAAAGGAACATGAAACAAAATCAGTGAGAATAGGTGGCAGAAAAACAGAACATGAAGGAACTTCCACTGAATGACAGAAAGGGAAAACTTTTGAATGGTGAATTTACCATAGGTACAACTGTTGCAAGGCAACAGTGCTACCAACTGCACCACTGTTCAGTCCTTAAATGACTTTTTCGTGACTCATAATTTAAATCTTAGGACTTGGAACTTGACTCAAGTCACGCTTGCTTGTAACTTACCAAGCAATCACCTGGTCTAACTAACCTTGCACACTGTTGCCTGCAGAATGGCATCAAATCCTCCTTCGGGGGCATCCAGGTTGCCAGATATTCTCTCCTTTTGGAGCTCTTCTGTGAAGTTGTCTACATTGTTGGTCAGTGGGATGACATTTTTGAAAGAGAACGGAGAGTCGCTGTCGGGCCAAGGCTGTTTGAGTCTGAGAACCGGAGGAGGAAGCAAAGTTAGAATGAAGCAGGCACATTCAATGGTTCTGCATCCATCAGCGTTTTTTATTTTATTTTCTTACTTGTCAGGTCTCATGTCAGTCTGGGGCTCAATTACTTTGTCCACAAATTTTCCAAACCCAATGGTGTAGTCACTAGAAATTTCTTGCACCACCGTGGCTACAGGTAAAACACACACCATCAGTTTTGTTTTCTTTCTTTCTTTCTTTTTTTTTTTTTTGCAGATTACCTCACAGGAATTGCAACACGTCACCACAATCCAAATGCTCTCACCCAGCTTGTTGCCCATTTTCTTCAAGTTGTCCAAATCGTCCTTCATGGAGTTTGAGAAGTCCATGAGAATGTAAAGATCCAAAGGGCCTTTAGTTGGAGCAAACACATTCACGTCCAGCTCTTTGGTCTCTCCAGGCAGAAAGGTCATGCTCACTTGCTGTGGCGACACCTGAGACCGCTGAAGGTTCATATTAATGGCTTCGTTCTGCACAGCAGCACAAATGGAGACAGAGAGAGAGAAAAAAGTCAACAATTAGACACAAAATAACTACGGAAACGCAATTTGAAAGAATGACGGCACAATTAGATGAGAATCATGACAGAGGAAAAACGTACTCGCTCTATGGTTTGCTTGCTGGTGGCTTTGATGATATATGCAGCGCTGCAGCCGTGAGCGAGGATTTTCTCATGCAGGTCACAGCGAGGAAAGCCAAAGTCCTGAAATATGAAGCCAAAGTTTTGAAGTTTAAGTGCATTGCGGACTCCGTTTTAAAAATCATACACTAAGACTGGTCCAAGAAAGTTCAGATCTCAAAAAAGAAGGAAAATGTTGAGCTTTGTATGGATTTAGAACAGAGTAGCACAAATTCATGAGTTCTACTCATCAGTAGATAAATCTAGGGTCCAGTAAAATCCATTTTATCGTTTCGTCATCTGCTGGCTAACATTGTTTTAAGCAAATATGTGCTTGCTAAAACACTATAATTTAAAGAAAACAACAAAATGATTTAATGATCATCCTAATCAAACAAAATTAAATGGATTTAATACTGCAAGAAAGGTTAAGGATAAATAAAATGTAAATTAATGTCAGAAGCACTTTAGTTTTTTATGCTAATTCCACTTTTTCCATTTTTCATTTCTTAGTTTTTTTCCCCCTTACCTCTCTTAGCATGAACAAATATCACCTCTAATTCTAATGTAACATTTCTAATGCAGAAACGATGAATAGTGAAACGTTTTGAAGTCTTTCCATCTCGTTTTAGTTTATAAATGCAGCAAAAGACGTCTTTTCTTCTGACGTCTCATTAAGGGAGGAGAAGAAGATGTGAAATGAGCTTCCTGGTGTTCTCTGCTCTCACCTCTTCGCTGCAGTATGCACATCCCACCCCGGCCTGCAGACAGTCTGAGCAGGAACCGGACCTGGCGGCCAGGCAGGAGTTCACTGTTTGGGATAGAGTGAGTTCATCTCATGAAGCATCGTTAGGGTATCCATGGTAACACTGACGATATTGTAGTGAGTGCTGTTTTTTTTTAAAGCATTTAAAAAAAAACATGCTTAAAAAAAAACAAACAAAAGAAAAAACAAGTAGATTCTCAGAGATCAACTCTTTTGGGATTCACTTTTACAAATCTCAATAATATTTTGCATGACCTGTAGTTAATTTCCATGGATATGTAAGCTAAATCTGTCAAATGTTTGAAGGATTTCGATTGAATGATGTGTGTTGCTGATTGTTTTGCATTGCTACATGTTGAACTTTAATGTTACTGCATGTTTTGGGGACTGTGGGTTGAAATTAGCATTTGTAGCTATAACCTGGTGCAGTACATCTCTCCTTCAGTGGTTAATGTATGTTGAATATTGTCCAATTTTAAACAAATTCATCCATTTATTTATTGAAGCCCAGCTAATGGGGATTCAAACAACAAACAACTAGATAACTCAGGACCTTTTAAAACATCCATTACACATTAATTAGATCCTTACAAGCAGATCAAAAGTATTCTTAGCATTTTCTTGGATTGAGTCATTCATGTCATGCATATACTGCAGACTGGAGTCATCAGGGTAAATTTATTCTGCAGTGATGAGTTTGATTTTTGAAATCTTAAAGTGAAACATTTTACTCCTTTGTGTTGCCCAAAATACTGTTGAATTAATCAGTTGATGCATCCAACTACAGTATATCACCTATTATTACATCCAATATTTTTAAGTTTAGCTTATTTAAAAAGTCAAAATCATGTCATAAACAAGTTAGGTCAATAATTAATGTCACAATTAATTCTGATTTTCACCTTGAGCAGAGCAGCAGGTCAGCAGGACGGCTAGCAGGCCGAGTCCTGCCAAGCAACGTAACGACCAGCTCCCCATCTCGCCCCTGCAGAAGAAAACAAACACAAACTTCAACACAAGCTGCAGCCGTCTCACCTGTTTCAGAGACATCAGCTGTACAAACTGTGCCAACATGTTCACATTTTCCTGTCTGAACCGCCACACTCTTCTGAACTCAAACTCTATGCAAAATGTAAAATTTTCCATTATTTTTGATAACATAATTAATATTTGAATACCAAGGTTCTACTTGGGCCACATGTCATGAAACATCACAATGTTAAAGTCGTCTTCCAATTTGCCAAAATGATAAAGAATTATTTCATTGCTTATTTTCCCATTGCTGCATGTGGACTAACTCAGACTAATATTAGGCTTATCAGACTTTTCCTGCATTATTTTATAATGTGATTACATTGGAATAAAGACCAACGTAGAGATCTACAGTCTGATGAATGCAGTCTTATCTAACAGGTTTTGTGCTTAAAATTTAAAGAACTGCAAAAACACAAAACCTTATTTTTGCTCTAGTTTCTTGTTCAAACACATTAGTACACTTGAAATAAGACAAAACTAACTTATGAGGAAGATGTAGTAGGTAAATATTGATTATCCTGGTTCCCCTGGCTGCTTAGTTCACTTATTATGTGAAAAATGCTTTGTTAAACGTGAAATAATCAGTCGAACCAGTACTTTTAATTATTTATTTAAAACAAGCTCCTATATCTTGCTGAAACGTTCCTTGTAAGTCAGTGTTGTCTTATTTCAAGTGTACTAAGATATTTGGCCAGAAACTGGACCAAAAAAGTTTGTGGTTTTTGCAGTGTGATGGTTTTGGTGTTTTAGTTTTTTGTTGTTGTGTCTTGATTCAAAGTAGTCAAACAGAAACTTAAAGTTCAAAATAAGACTGACGGATAAAGTGATGCTTCCACAGTCAGAGTTCATTTCTCTGAGTGCATAATGAGAACCTGTAGAACTTCAGGAAATAATCCACATCCAATTGGCATGTTACATGAGTTGATAATGTAGATTATGGATGCCTCTCATCCAGTTTTAACCTGCCGTCCTGTTTGGTATTGTCGTATAATTTCAGAGCCAGTTGGGACATGATGCGGTGCGGTCGGGATGGGAAACAACCGATGCAGGGCGGGATCTGGGAATGTTCCACACGGCGCTGCAGTGTGTGCTATGAAACCGCATTATAATTTCCTGCAGGAATCTTGGATGCAGGACAATCTGACAAACAAACAGAGGCAAACGCAGGAGTTGTGGAGTGAACAAAGACTGCTGTGTGGTACGGAAAGGTCTGTAATTGTCTCAGTGGGCAGCGGGAAAACAAATGGATGATTTATGTCAACTCCAGGGGAAAGAATTTCCCCACGAGGCGAGAGAATGACCTGTTGGAGTTAAAAACACAGCCTGGGAGCACATGGGAAAGGCGGGTTTGCGCCTCTCTGTGAAGGAGAGCAGCCTGCAGGTGTGTGTGCGTGGAGAAGGTGTCGCATAAATCACCGAGCAGCAGAGACGGGTCAGGACAACAAACCGCCTCTTCTTCTGCAGTAAATACGAGCAAACCGGCGCTTTGTGTTTCGCTCCCACTCGGAGGACAATCACAGACGAGCGGGCGCTTCTGACCCAAATTACAGCCTCCAGTGGCTCGTGCTGCTTCTCTTTGTTCTGAGAGCTTCTCTGGCACCAAAAGAGTAGACGTTTCACTGAGCTCAAAGCTGGGGCTGCTTCTCCTCAGACAAAAACATGCCTGCCAGGTGGACATACCACCAGTGGGTGTGGGTCGGACCCCCCCTGACATCAGCTTAAGGAGAAAGGGAAAGGGGAGCGGCAGGAGGGCGTCGACCTTTAAAACAGGTGACAGGGTCAAACTGTGGCAACAACAAATAAAAATCCCAGTGGTTTTAAGAGATTAATGTTATCTTATACACAAAATAAGCAAAAGAAAACAACAACAAGAACAACTAATAGGATTAAATTACTTCTAATTATTCTGCCTTAAAGGTCCAGTCTAGGGTTTCAAGTAATGATTATTTTAGAAATCAATTATTTGATTAATCAGATAAAAATGAATTGGCACAGTCTACAGATTTAACCAATTAAGCCATTTCATGTAATACTAGAAATATATTAAATGTTGCAAATAAGCAAATATTGTAATGCCTTTGCTTAAGAAAAACATTTTATTGCCTAAAAATGTAATAACAACATTCCTTTAGTGAATTTGAACCGGGTGAAGCTAAAACTATGCGAGAAATTTTGGCTAAAATATATTGACAGACATAAGTGTTTTTATCATAAATTAAAGTTTGTATGGTTTTGCTTAATTCTGAATATGTATAATTTCCATAATCGATTTATCACGATTAATCCGATTAATCGTTTCAGCCCTGGTCCGGTCGCTGCTTTAACTGATCCAAACAAATTAAAAGTGCAAAGAAAAGTCATTAAAAATAGCCAGCCCAAACCATAAGCAAACTAAGGTGCTAATGGTCAGCAGGGATCCCCAAAAACAATTCACTTCTTACACAGAATATAGACTCAAACATTTTAGATTCGGGGATTTTTGATTAAAATTCTACGACTCGAGATTTTAAAGAATTGACACATACACTAATTTCAGTTATACATTAAAAAGATGAGTAGCTTTCTGAGCATTGATAATTTAATGATGCTAGTTTAATCAGTTCTGCTGGAGGCACATTTCGTGCAAATTGTGACTGCAAGTATTGTTGCATAATGCATAAGTGCAACCTAGTAGACGTGATTGCGCTTCTTTCCAGAGTAAAACGAGTCTTTACTAAAAAAAGATGCACATCGCATATCAACAACAAATCAAATGAGCAAGTTTCAGAAGCAAAGCAAGTCTTTATCAGTTTTTGAAAAAGTGCTATGAAGTGATTAATGTGGCCTGCTTGACTGTTAAATTATACGTAACCAGCTAGCTAAACACCCCAAAAGATAATATTACCCTGCAAAAATACAAAATCTGAAAGTAATTTTGGTTTAGTTTCTGGTGGACATATTTTAGTTCACTTCAAATAAGACAAAACTAACTTGCAAGTAATTTTTTAGCAAAACTAGGAGCTTGTTTTAAGTATGTTTTTCCATATTACAAGTTAAAATGTCCTTTTCCACCAGCAGATTATTTCACTTATAACTACAGTAAACCTTTTTCTTCAATATTAAGGAATTATTGACTTAAAACAAGCTCCGATATCTTGCTAAAATGTTATCTGTAAGTTAGTTTTGTCTTATTTCAAATGTACTGCCAAAAGATTTCTGCCAAAATTACTTGGAAAGATTCTGTGTTTTTGCAGAATAGTAGTGCTGAGAAGTTTGAGAAAGAGATGAGTTTATCTGAAAGTGGGGCCCCTTCAAAAAACCCTCCCTCAGGCCACATACTATCTTGGGCTGTCTTTGCTTTCAGCTTGCATGTTATTGAAATGTTTAGTGCAACACTAAGTTACATAAAGCAGACACTTTATAGCCTTTCACCTCGCCCAAAACGTTGCACCACACAGTCACTTGCGACATTCAGAAGTGAAAACAATGAAGTTATTAAGAAGGTTATGGGTGAAAACAAAGAGATCGCTGATCAAACAAACCTCCCAGGAGCGTCGGCTCACAGCCCAAGTCCAAAAGTCTGACGGTGTGGAAGAAAGAAAAGTATTTCCTCTGTTGCCAAGTATCCACCTGGGTTAAATAAAATCTCTGCCCCACTGTCCAGTTCAAAGTCGCCTCCAAAAAGAAAGAGAAAAAAAAGTTGTGGTTCTTCTCTTTGTGTTTTCTTGTGTCTCTCCTTGTAAGGTGCAGCAAGGTCAATTATTTACTTGTTTGCTCTTGCACTCAGCGAAGAGTGTGCGTCTGCAGGAGAGATCCGAGCGACTCTGAGACTCCGGCTGAATGTCAGTGGGAGTGCTGGGACTTGATCCTTTTTGCTTCAGCGTACACACCCACACACCCGTCCCTGTCCAGGTACGCTGATGTTAGGAAGAGAGTTAACTCACATCCGCTGGCCTGTCTGTGTCTGTTCCCCACCCTGCTGCAACTTAAAGCTCCACACCTCCATGTGTCAAGCCCCCCCCCCTCCTCCCTCACTGCATTCCTCCCCAACATGAGTTCACCTGTGTGGGCTTGAGCTTCTGGTAGCAGGCCCCTCCTTCAGGTCGCCTCCCAATCTCTAGGGAGTGGCGCACATGGAAGAACACTGCCTGCAGGCTATGGGAAGCTGTTCTGTGACTTGTGTTTACTCAACCATGTTCTCATGCTAACGGGTACATTTTCTTCTTGGCAAATATCTAACACTAGCAGAAGGATTATCACACTTTTTTTTGCTCTTATTTCAAGATGCAACTTATTTCTTTTAGTAACAGAGTTGCGAGTGAGCAGGGGGATCTGCGTTCCTGTGCAGGCAAGCCCACACGTGACCGTGACCATGACACTGAATCCTTCTGTGAGCCGTGTTGAATTGTGCTCCAACAGCCTCAAACAATGGAGCTCAACGACCTTTTCTACTCACACAGCTTAAGTGTTGGACAAGATTTTAACAACTTAAGGTTCACGCAGCTAAACGTGCTTACCAAACCATCCTGTGCGAGTATTTAAAACTAACAAAGATTTTTTTTTTTTTATTATATTTAAGTTTTATACTTAAATATTAACTTAGTTTGCATGTGGCAACTAAATTTATACATTACATGAAATATTTCTGGTTAACTTGGAGATGTTGACAAAATCCTTCAAGGCGAAGG
Source organism: Alfaro cultratus (assembly GCA_903066825.1). Classification (NCBI taxonomy): domain Eukaryota; kingdom Metazoa; phylum Chordata; class Actinopteri; order Cyprinodontiformes; family Poeciliidae; genus Alfaro; species Alfaro cultratus. The sequence continues at coordinate 113,335 of CAEFZX010026675.1, read as the reverse complement.
ATTGATGCTGTGTTCGAGTTGTCAGAGTTTTCCGACTTCCCAGTTGAAAACAAAAATCAACTGGAAGGCCCTTCGAAGTCGGATTTCCCACTGGGAAACTGGGAGCAGCTCAGACTATCCCCAGTTACGACCAGTTACGGTTACAATACGGCCGCTCCTGGCATCAACAGTAGTAAGCTGTGGTGGAAACATGTTTGTTTTACAAAACACACAAGTAAGAGTGTGTCATAAATCAACGCTAAATGTAGCGCCTGCAACTCTAAACTGAACAAATTAAAAGTGGTGTTTGCTTATAAAAAGTAAAACTTAAAATGACGTTTATTGCAAACAATATTTCTGGGCGCCGCCATGATGAAATTCAGACTTCATAACTGGAACACTGTTACCTCTGATCTGACGTCACATCCAGCTTAGAGCTCCTACTTCCCAGGTTACTGGAACACAGCAGTAGGCACCTTTTGTCTAATTCAGGGTGTTTTATACAAGACTAGAGTTCTAGTCTTGTAGAGTTCTGCTCATTTTGGCATTTTTTCTGAGTATGTATAGTTTCCACAATCCAAAAGTCCAAAAGTCGCTCTTTCATTATGCCCCAGACTGGCCACAATCGCCCTCGCGGGATAAACTGTAAAACATCGAACTGGTTTCAGGATAATGATTCATCTTTTCGCAAATTTTTCTGTGGAACTTAACAAAATTGTTCCTATTCGAGGACGCTTTTCCTAGACTATATCTAAGATATTTGAAAGAACATGCAGTTTGGGAAGCCGAAGTTCCCCAGAAGAAATGGTGGTTGACTCTCTATTGGCCAAAGTTTGCAAACCAGTCAATTCAGGAACAGCATTAATTATCCTTAGCTCTGATTGGCTGAACACCCAAGAGACTATAGACTAGCATCTTCTGTAGTACCAAGATGGTTTCCACTCTAATTAACGCATATTTTGGTAAATTCTGTGTTTGAAATAAAAGTAATAAAAGCTTAAGTGACTCTGAATGACACCAGAGGGACAGAGTAAATTGTGAATTGAGGCAGCTGGATTCCTAAACAGTGAGAATGAGAATCCCGTTTGTACGGTGAACACACAAAAATCGTCCAGCAAGTCTCTCACTTGCACGGTATTGTTGACGAGTGGTTTAAATGACTCTGAGGTAAAAGGAGTTCTGTTCCTCTGTACTGTACATACCACACTGGACGGCCGAGCTCCTAGCAACCGGAGCTGGTTGGACACACAATGGAGGACTCTCACTACAGGGGAACAAAACTTCTTCAGTAGCGACGCCTCTCTTCTGTCTGAAGGTCTCGGCTGACACTTAAACAGCAGAGCAGTTCAAAAAAACACTTTCACGTCTACTAAAAGACAATCTGTGGTTCCCCAGCTTAGGATGGACTTGGTAAATATGTATATTTTTATCCCACCAATAATACAACTCACATTTATGCTAAAAAAAAACAAAGAAAAAAGCAGAAATAGATAAACACCATTCAGTGTAAGATTTTCTGAATAAATCAAAGGTCTATTTATATTTATATGCCTACAACTGTCAAATTATTGTAATTTACTTGCATGAGAGAAATGTTTTTGGAACGGACACCAAAACTGGGCCAAGCCCAAGGGCCAAGATCCTCTTAAATCCGGCCCTGCACTCACTCCATCGGTTTGTAATTCAGCTACAAAACCCCTGATTCCACAAATTACACAAACACACAACATATATTTGTTTGAGCATTAGGTGAACTAATAACACAAGGTTTACCACACCTGTCATTGCTAAGAATCTTTAGAAACATCAAGTTAGCCTGCACAAAAAAAAGTTTTAAAAATAAAAAAAATGAGTAAAGATTTTAAAGAAATTTAATTAGGGCAGATATTGATAGGAAGTGTAAACATACTTCAAAAACTGGAGATCACTATTTGAATAAAACCGCCTGAATTCATAGCAAACAAACATACTTACAGTAAATCAGATGCTGTGGTGATGAACTGGCCTCGTCAGGGTGCTGGGAGAGTCCTGCAGCCCACCCAACCAGACTCACAATTAAAATTAAAAAAGAAGAAGAAGAAGAAGAAGAAGACGACAAAAACAGTAGGAAAGTATTAGCTTTGAGATATGACTCCACCTCTCATTTCCATCTGAACATTTGAGTCTGTGTTCAACTCTTCGCCATTTACACACAAAAAGACGACTTTGTGCTTCACCGGCTTTATTCAGTAGGAAACTAATGAGGACCGGAAATAAAAGATGACAACAAGCCAGAACAGAACTGTTGTTATCTGACTGAACCCAAAATGTTGTTCTGGGGGAAAGTAGCGACAGGGATAAAGGAGCGCTCATTAAGCTACATCTCCTCGTGACGTAGTTTGTATTTTCTGTATATTTCTATTTAAAAAATAATAAGTAAAACTAGTAGAAACTCCCCCTACCTGTTCATTCATCAATGTGCAGGAATGTGCTCCTGTAACTGAATGTCTTCGGTGGTTTTGACCAATCTGACAGTGAAAGTTGTGAGCGGCTCGGTTCGGACAGGTTCGGCTCAGGTTCGGCTCGAGCCGTAATCTGGGTGTGTCTCGTGGGCTCAGTCGGCCTCTGCTGATTGAAACACCTGCGGTGAGGATGATTAAAGCCTGTGACTCATCGCTCCGACGTTCATACCCGGCAGGAAAAATGTCGCTCTTCATACTGCGACTGTTAATCCAGTTTATGACGCTCAAACAAAGGGAACATTACAGGTGTGTGTTACATAAACATTCATATATTAATACATACAGTGAGTGCCTTGCAGAAAATCATTTACTCCCTTTGAACTTTGCTCTTTCTAACCTCCTAGCACTGTGTTTATGGCAGTCTCAGGTTTCTGCAGCCTCTTCCTCTGACAGCTCTGAGCATGATTTCTGGATCCCCTGCAGCATGATGCTGCCACCACGTTTCACCAGGTGGTGCGTTCAGGGCAATGCACAGTGCTAGTTTCTCTATGTTTGCTGTGCACCTTCTTCCATAGCTTCTTAAGAAAAGAACATCAGCTGTAACCACAAGAGCTTGACAACTCCAGTCTTTTTAATTAATCTTTAACGGATTTACAGGAAGATTTACTCTTCAATAACATTCTAATGTGTTGAATATGATTGCATGACAATGGAATCCATTTATATATATATATATATATAAATGGATTTATATTTATATATATATATATATATTTTTTTTTTTTACCTTGCCTTTAATTTGAAAAAATAAAGTTTTATCCATATTAACTTTTTAAACATAATTGTTATTGTTACTGAAGTCAACATAATCAGAACATGATGTGTTTACATTTAATACATTTCGTTACTAGGTAATCTTCCACGTTAAATCAATAAAGTGTTCATTGTAAAACAATTTAACAAGGCAGATATTTATCCAGTTGCGAGTGTGTGTGTGTGTGTGTGTGTGTGTGTGTGTGTGTGTGTGTGTGTGTGTGTTGCATCTACAGTACAGACCAAAAGTTTGGACACACCTGGTCATTCAAATGGTTTTCTTTATTTTCATGACTATGAAAATTGTAGATTAGATTGTAGAAAAACCTGACAGGTCACACCTGTGAAGTGAAAACCATTTCAGGTGACTGACAACCTCTTGAAGCTCATCAAGAGAATGCAGAGTGTGTGCAAAGTAGTAATCACAGCAAAATGTTGCTACTTTGAAGAANCAATGTCAATAGTCATGAAAATAAAGGAAACTCATTGAATGAGAAGGTGTGTCCAAACTTTTGGTCTGTACTGTATGTAAATACGTAAGAGCTCCACCTGAGCGAAATGTACCCGGCTGGTGTGAGATGGTGGTTCAGCGTGTTTTCTAATTTTTCTCTTTTTTTTTTCCTGTCAGTTCTGCATTCCGGACTCTGCAAAAACACGTTGCGGTACAAGCAGAACGCAAACATTTGAACCAAATGGATGGCTTCTGTCACAGCTTGTAGCCAGAGGAGTGTGTGATTCAGCTGACTGTCATTAATGATTCAGCGACAAGCCTTCAGCTGGGCATAAACCTCACAGCCCGGTGCCAAAAATCTCACCAGGGATTTTAGTCACCTAACGTTAAAACACTTCTTCCATCTTCAAAAAAACACCTTAAAGGTCTACAAACTTTAGTGAAGTGTAAGGAGATTTCCTGAGCTTCAATAATCCACTTCTAAAGGCAGAAAAAAAAAAACTAAGAAATGAACTGACGGGTAAACAAAAATTCAAATTGAAAAGGCAACATTCGCTTCTTTTATTCCTGGTACAATCAATACACATGTGGAAGTGTAAAAAGTTACTTGTCCGAAAGGTGTTCACCATGTCACAAACAAAAATGCAAAAAGAAAAAAAAAGGGTTTGCACACAACCGAGAGAAACGGACTACATTTCACTGCAACTACAGATATAAAAAATAAACAGCTTTCCGTTCGCTTTATCCAGTCTGCTTAGGAACGCGCTCCGTTGAAATCGTATCAAGTTTTCAGGCGTTGCAGACACATACAAACATCTGGGTGAATCAGACGCCACAGAAGTGTAATTTTGGCTTTAGGATGCAGTGGTGCAGATACAGCCCCAGCTCCAGAAGGCAGTCCAGTGCTTTGATTAGTCCAAGTTCAGCAGAGGGTTTGTTGGTTCTTAGCGTCAACACTTCAATCCAACGGGATCCGTCTGGATCCGTCGTTCCTATGATCCAACACGTGGCCCTTTCTGCTCGCCGTTGTCTGCTCACTGCTTTGCCTTCTTTAAGATGGTGCCCACCGCAGAGATGACCGTGGTCTTTGTGCCGCTAGCCGTGGTGGTTACCGACACGACGGCGGGAAGGGTGGCCGTGGTGGTGATGAGGGTGGGCTGGGCCAGGGTGACGGGGATCGCCGAGTCCCACTTGCTTTTCCTCTTCTGGGCGTCTGCTGGCGGGAGCAAAACACAAAGCAGAATCACAACTATTGCTGCATTAAGAGTTGATTAATTGTCATTTTGTTCATTAGAGAGGCTGACGGAAAGGCGTAGCCGTGAGGCGCTGAATCGGTTTCCATTACAAATGTGCGCAAAACTTTGTCCATGTATCTCTAATTTAAAAATACACAATTTCGCAATTTTGGTGTTTCCATTAAATAAGAAATGACGTGAAAAACTTTATTCATGCAACAAGTCATTAAAAACATGTGGCGCCATCACCCTCCTACCACTTCCTGTTGTCTTCTTTGTCATTTCTCCCAGTAGTAACGTCCGGTTGATGATCATGCGACTCGTGATGTGTATTTCGAAAACCGTTAAAGGTTTGCGAAATACACTAATTTCGATACGGTCGAGAAAATAAACCCTCATCGAAAAACATGAATTTAATCAAAATTGGTGCGTTTCCATTAAGCAAATTTATTTTGTGCAAATGTATGGTCAACGGAAACTCGGCTTCTGCTGCACATCAGGAAGTGGCTCTCCAGATTAGAAAGAAGAGAACAACTAAAAGGACTACAGATGAAAGTAAAGTGTGTATGTTTGTAGATTCAGTGGCCTGCAAAAGTATTCGACATTTCCACATTTTACCACAAACGTCAAAGCAGATTATACCATCACACACAAATTTTTGAGACCTAGTGAACCAGATTGTATGTTTTTTTTTATATATATATATATATATATATATATATATATATATATATATATAAAACCTAACAGCCCTAAATTAAATCCAGAATTCACCTAATTAGTAAAATACATCCATTTACAAATGAACAACAGCAGGGAAAGCAAAGTGTGCTGGAAAGCCTGAAAACACCATCCGCAAGATGCAGCATGGTGGTGGCAGCATTATGATGTGGAGATGATTTTACTCAACATGAGCAGCAGAGAAGCTGGTCAGAGTAGATGTCTCTGTTTGCAACAACAAACATATAAACATAACTGCAACTGAATGGTTCAGATTCAATAATTTCCATGCCTTAGAATGGCCCAGTCAAAGTCCAGATCTGACTCCAATAGAGAATCAGAAGAAAGTTTCTGTTCACAGAGGCTTGTCAGACAATATGGCTGACACCAAGTTATCTGCAGATGGTTCTGTGTCAGGTGGGAAAATGTTCTTCTACAGTTTAAGTAAATGCACGCCGCACTTTTCAGAGTGCGGCGTGAGTAAAACAGTCACTGCCACTGAAAATCTGGGGGGAAAAATTCTTATCTTATCATCAAAAGTTTGTCTAAGAGCAGTTTAATTTTCCCGGGTGGAGTTTTGCGCAGCGAGTGTTACCTGTGGAGGTGGTGGTGCTGCTGCTGCTGGTGGTGGAGGCCGCTGTGCTGGAAGGGTTGGTGCCTTTCTTTGTTCCCGTGACGAACTCGATCTGAAGAAAACACATCGAGACACCGCTGAGGAGCTGCTCCACCTTAAACGCACCATAAACTCACTTCAAATCCAATATTTCATAAACTGCGTTTCCATTGATTGCGCGCATAGTTATGCAAATTGGAATAAACCCGGCAATTTCGAAAAATCGTCCTTTGCACTAGGACAATGTGATATTTTCCACCGTATCGAAATTCGGATATTTTGCGAAACCGCAATAGAAACACTTTTTTTTACGCAACCGGACATCGCCGCCGAAGGAAACGACAAGAGGAGGTAAGCAAGAGAACGATGGATAATAACCCTAACAAACTTATTCGCATGTGATTTGCGTTATTTATTTAATGGAAAAACAACAACTGCAAAATTGTTAGCCAAACATCGACAGATGAAGATGCGCCGCAGCATTTTATTTGATGCTGCGGCGCGTCACGGCAGCATGTGGCACTTTTCTAACCACGGGGAATCTTATCCATCCACTTTCTCGCTCTCATCAATCACAGACAGTTTGACGCCAACAATATCACTAAGAGAGAAGAAGAAAAAAAAATTCTGAAGAGCTCAGTTCCACCGGAGAAAGAAGCTGACGTACAAGATCCGAGCGGGTACAGCCAAGCTGCAAACCTGCACTGGGTTGGGCCGTTACTGGGTTGGGCCGTTACGAGAGCCGAACTTGGCAAAGGCGACTTTTGCTTCAGATGAAGATCGTTAAGTAAAAATGAAGCGCAGCTGGTGGAGACTTGCCCCTGGAACAAAAAAAAAAAAAAAAAAAAAGACTGACAGCGTATTTATCCTGCTTTTTCTTTGTTCGGCTCACCTTGGTCCGCTCCTTCTTGGCCTTCTCCAGCTTGTCCATCTCCACTTTCTGGGCTTTGGCTGGAAGGAGAATAATAATAATAATAATAATAATAATAATAATAATAATAATAATAATGATAATAATAATAATAACAACGGGTTCTCAGCTGGAATCATGAACTAAGTACAAAGGAGGACGTACCAAGAGCTTCGTAGTAGGAGTCTTCAGACCAGCCGTGAGGATCAAACATGTCTTTTGGGTAGTTCGTCCCCAGTTCGTCGATTCCACAAAACTGAATAAGCTTCTCGTAAATACTGAAAGGAAACCAATGAAGTTGGGTCAGCGATAAGCTGCTCAAACATGACCGGATCGTCAGATTGTCTCAGAAAGGATGAGGCTGGACAGTGTTAATGCACTTGTGTGGTCTTTTCACTCAAAATTAAAAAAAAAGAAAAGTGTATCTGATAGAAAGTGACAGCCTGTGTGGGAGTGTGTGCATCACTGGCATGTGTTCCTCAGCTGAGCTGCATACCTCGGGTTTCTAAATTCCTTTTTCTTCTGGATGTGGCTGTTTGTGTCAAAGTCTCCGTGGATTTTTCTCTCGTACAGTTTGTAGATCTTCTCCTGTCACCACACGAGCGAGTCAGTGACCGGAAACAGACTGAACGTGTCAAATCATTGATTATTTCTGCAATATTCTTCTGAATCAGAATATATTTCTGAGGTTGGAACATTCAACCAAGCTCCAAAAGAAATACAAAATCACTACTCTTGGACGAGGTTCAGTTTTACTTTGTAGTCAAAAGAAAAAAGAAAATCAGGTAATGCTATTCTAACAGCTGGACATTTATGTTAAAATATACCTCAAAAAAATGATATGTTGTAAATAACAAGGCATTTTTTCCCCCCAGATTGAAAAGGAGAAAGAGAAAATAACGTTTTCTCTCAATATTATGAATATTAATATAAACAATATTAATCTTCAGTCGCATCTCAACGTCCTCATATAACAGCTGAGATATTTGCAGCACGGAGCCTCGTCGGCATCCATGTCCTTCAAAATCCACAACCAAATTCTTTCCCTAAATTAGGATCTGAGCGAAATGGACTTGAAATTCCTTTAATCACAATATTTTGTGGCATTTAAATTAAAATAATTAAATCTGGTTGGTTACAGTCAGAGCTTCAAAAACAAAAACACTTGCTCTCAAAGTAAAGGTTGGGCGGCACTAGATAGGCTAAATTACCTAAATTATGACCAATAATGGGGTTTCTGTTGTATTTGGAAATGTAAATGTTTCATTTAGTGATGATCTTATGCAACCAAATATGCGAGAAACCATCAAAAATCCAAAACAATCTCTGCTGTCCAATTGAAAATGTTTGGGGTTTGCAAGCATTTTCAATTAGAGTTGATTAGTAATTTTTCATCAGTCATGTCGTTCCCTAAAGAAAAGCTGGAAGAACTCTAAGAAGAACGGCTTCAGACTATTAGAACGAGGAAGCAATGCTCACATCCAGACCAATATCATCAAAATCCAGAAAAATATGCAGCCTTTCTCCAGGCAGCCATCTATAAATCTTTTTTTTCTTTCCCCCAGATAGATCCAGAATCTCCCAACCAGATCGCCACTCTCTCCAGTTTGTGTTTTCTGAACTTGAATACTGCTGAAACCAAGTTTACGAAATCCAATCAAACTAGAAACTAAAAAGGCACACGACCTCCTGCTGCCGTGACCTGAAGGCAGGGACGTGCAGGGCGCTCGGGTGAATCATCAGATGTTCATCAGACAGGTGGGGGAGTGGCGGCCCTGGGGCGACCGTGTTTGCTGGGCGCTTTCAGAGTCAGCTGTGTGTCCTGACCTGCCTTAGCTCCTCGCAAGGAAGCAAACTCGAGCGGCGCTCCGAAAGCCAGAAAGAGAGCAGAGGTGACTGAGGGGAAGACGCTGCTCTAATTAAAGGGGAGACTCTGAATTTATGTAGTCACCAAAATATATTTCTGTTTCCAGAGGGGGCGATTAAACATCCTAACCTATTCATTGGGTGTGTGGAGAAGAGCACTTTTGAGCACATCCACACACACGCTTTTGTAAATACTCACAGCTTTTATCGCCCCATTAGGTCTGGGCCATTAACCGACAGTGAAATTTATGACAATGGCCGACGTCATTTTGCCCGGGAGAAAAATTTAGAAAATGTTGGATTTTGAAGCAACAGCTGAAACGATTAATCAAATTAATTGTGTTGAATCAATTAATCGTCAACTAATTTAGTCATCAATTAAGTCAATTTGCTGGAAAAAAAATAAAAAATACTCTGAGAATTTCAGCAAAAAAAGTACAAAATAAATATGCAGGTAAGATAAAAACACCTTTGTCCGTTAATATGTTTAAGCTAAAACTCCTGAAGTGGCACGGTTTTAGCTTCATACGGTTCAAACTGACTTACAGAATGAGATGCTGTGGTACTTTAGGTAATAAAATGTTTTCTTATTTAAAAATTTGATCAAATATTTGTCTATTTGCATATTTCAATGTATTTCTAATGTATAAAAAGTGGTTAAATATAAAATCCGCAGAATCTGCCCATTTTTTTTTATCCAATTAATCGATTAATCGTCAGAATAACTGAATGAATAATTGATGGAGCAATCAATCAAATAGGTGATTACTAAAATAATTTCTAGTTGCAGTCCTAGTTGAAGCAAAGGAAAAGCAGCAGAAAAAAAGAAAAAGAATCATTTTGGTTCAGCAAGGACATTTGGAAGTTATTTTTATTCTTCTAAACATGTTCAGTTGTGCTTATTTGTTCAATGACTCAATTAAAAGTACATATTTTCTTCATTTATTTGCAGATTCTATTAAAAGTCCCATCGAATTCACACTCCTGATTTTTGGGAGGTTTGATGTCATCGTCCATTTATCCTTATCGGAGTGAAGTGCTCTATAATCCATAATAATTCACTTTATGCCATTTCGCCCAGCCCTAACTCCCACTTTCAAATGTCAAGGTTTGAGATACGTCTACTGAAGGAAATGGCTTGTCAATGTTTCCATGGGAACCAGGGTTAGGTTCTTATTATTTCACAGGAAACATTGAGTGTGTCAAAGTGTTTATTTGACGTTCTAAATAGCCTACAGAAAATACGGCCTCTTAAACGAAGCCCAGACAACCACACCCTCACTGCCCTACTCTGAGAACTTTGGTATGTTAAACCCACTCAATCCCGACTACAGCAGCAATAATTACGTTTTTACTTCTTAATTTTTTTTTGTTATCATGGGCATTGATGTTCAGGGTTTGACGTTAGGGCTGGGTACCTGCAGTTGACTGGAGCAGCGTCCCGCGGGTTCGGGAGGGATTCGGATCTCATCGGGTGACATGTTCCTCACCTTCTCTGAGAAGAGCGCTGACGAGACAGAAAAAGCAAAAACAAACAAACATGACTCCTTCTATATTCCAACCTGTCCTCACATGAAGAGGCATTAACTGAGTAAACACTCTTAAAGAAAGGTGGTGAACATGGATTTTTTTTACTTGCTTTCTGAAACATGGGGTGTTTGTGTGTCTGTGTTATGCTAATCTAGCAGTGGGGAATTCCTGTGCACCCTGGTTCTAAGTGTAGGTTTTACAGTGCGCACATTGCAGGCAGGGAGTGGCTGCTGTCAGGGCTTGTACAGAGAAGGAAGGCTCCTTTCCCTCCTTTTGGACCTGTCGCTTGTTTTGCTCTGCTTTCCCTGACTCCAGGCCAGGCATTCTTTAATGTCACCGCTCTATCTCAATCACACATGCGCGCTCCTCGCCTTCACTCACTGCTGTCAGACACGCTGCAAAAATGTGCTATAGGTGTGTGTGCGTCTGCAACAGCAGAAGTGGGTGCTGACTTTTAGTGAGGAACATAGACGGGTTAAAACTTGACTCGACAAGATCATTTTCTGAAGCGCTCACTTGGTCTCTGGCGAACATTTTATCTTAAAAAAAAAAAAAAAACGGAGGAAAATTCCACTAAAACACAAGGCTTTCAATTAAGTCAAGAATTTGCAGTAGAAGCAGTAATTCTTCCTGCTTCCTTTCCTGTAATCTTTTGTCACGACCAGCCGGGTTATAAAACCGTAGGGTCCAATATGCGACCTGAAAAGTGAGCCGAGCTGTATTTAGGGTCTGGACTGGGCACGAGTCAGAACCAAGTTCAAGTTTTTAAATTGTTAAAACATTACAGCATGACCTTCCTAAATTATAACGTTGTCTTTAAAAGAAAGCGACCCATCGCTATGAAATGTCATACACAAGATTTCCTGGCATGGAAAACGTTTTGTCGCACTATTCGCTAAACAATAGGGCACCCCACCCAGAAAGAAACTGGCCCTGTAAGCCATTTTTTTAAATTTAAAATATAAATTTGAAAAAAATAAATAAAATACTGTTACAGTTCTAAAAATGTCAGCTGTAACTAGGGCTGTACCAGTTCCTCGAATGATTCGACATTCGAGGCATGTTGAATCATTCCTCGAATATAATTTAATATAATGAATTAAATTATGACTTATATTCATAATTCATCATTATTAATATAATGCTGAATTATATTCAGCATTATATTATAAATATAATTATTATATTTATTCACATACATATTAATTATGTTTTATTATTTAGCGCACAGAACGAGAGAGAGTGAGACAGAGAGAGACAGAAAGAGCAAAAGAGAGAGGGAGAGAGAGAGCGAAAGAGAGAGGAAGAGAGAGACAAACTTCGGAGTAATCGTAAAAATAATTGATAAAGTACTCGATTACTAAAATATTCTTTTACAACAGCCCTATTTGTAACATTTCATCAGTCAAGTTGTTAGCTACTTAATTTGTAAGGCTACCTGCTCAGGTAGCTAGCCTGCAGTCTGCTGCTGTACAGACATGCTAACCTTAGCTAGCCATCTGCAGTTTTAATTAAGAATGATTTATTTTATCAAGAATGTTAAAATGTGCTATTTTTATTTTTTGCTTTGTTTAGTTTTAAATCAGTTCATCAAATTTTTGGATGTGTTTGAGAGGACTAGTACTAAATGTAGCCTGTGATTATTCTGTCTGACTTGGTTCTGTAAAAGTTTCTGTTCTAGCTTGTTTTAAATCTGAGTAAATACTGTGAAGCTGCTACTTCTTCTTCAAGGCTACACTTTGAGAATCTCACACAATGACTCCTCCAGAAACATCCGTCACTATGTCCTTTTGTCATCTAACAACGCGTGTTGCTCAGTTTTATCCTACCGAACATTAAAAGAAATTCTTGAAATCAATTTTCCGCTACTCTGATCTCCATATGTTGGAGCATGACCTCCCTCTGGGGCCTATTTTTCAGCTGACATATTATCAATCACCCTCCTCTGGCTCAAAGGGTTGTTTTTGCTGACTAGGCAGAAACATAATGCCTACACATGCATATACAGGTTTTATTCAAACAATTTTTCAGTGAAACAGAAGCATGGGAAGCTGGGTAGCAATGCTCATGTGTAGGTACATCTGAAAATAAAAACTGTTGCCTCTAGACACGACAAATGCCTGACACAACAAGTCTGATGACTCAAGCATTAGGCGGCGGCCTGGCATTTCATTAAAACACAGATAGGCACTTTCTCATCTGAAACGGGGCTTATGCTGCGGTGAAAAAAGGCCAGTAATCCGCTAAAGACAACCTGAGATTTACTGGAAAACTGCAGCTTTTGCCAAACTCTCATCAAAGCATCAAAATAAAACTCCGTTGCTTCACTTTGGCTGGGCGGCGATCAATAAATCACAGCATGCGCAATAAATAACCATGCTTAGACTGGGGAAAAAAATACTGGTACACATTCAGGAGACTGTAACATACAGAGAAAAGACTGTAGTTTGTTTCCAAATGACCATCTGTCTTCCAGAGAGAAAGGCGCGATCTGTGCCCCGAGGGTCTTATTTTGGACAGTGTCTGTCTCTTCTGCGGACTGACAAAGAACAGAGACTTCAGCCCTGGTGACGGGGCTTTTGGCCAGAAACCCTCTTGACATTTACTGATGGAAAAGACTGCGGAGGAAGAGATCCACCGCTGGAATATCAAAGACCTAAAAGCCTCGACACTGATGCTGTTTTTGGGTTCAGAAACACAAAAACATCTAAGAATGCGTTTCATTTGCTTTATTTTTACGTCACATGGGGTCTTCAGTCGTATCCAGATCGTGGATTGCAACAGCAAACAGCAAGAAGAGAGGTTTTCAGTAAGGCTGGTGAATGAAACCGCTCCCTGTATCAGTCACATCCTGTCTGATCTGATGCATACATGCCCACTAGTGCAGGCAAACAATTATTCATCAAACACTAGTAGCTTCTTGTTAACTCCTGATAGTCTGATCTGCTTGGCAGCTGGCAAACAGTCCAACTAAACCTGGTCAAATTAATGGATCATGTATTAAATGCAACTTACAACCTGGAAACATGAAAGATCATAACATCAGATTCACACTCTATAACGTTCAGGGTTTATACACTTTTCACACAGTAAAGTTCAAGGACTTTTCAAGCATTTTCAAGGTAAGTTTTAAAACTTTTCCAGCCCCATATTTTGGAGATAAAAAACAAACAAACAATGCAAATAAAATAAATGTAGGATACAATTTATTAATGCTATTAATAAAGTCTTGTGATGGTACTTTGCATTCTACAGTAGGGACAACGTAAACTAAAATATAACAAAATTTTATATTTTGAAATGTCTCCAACTAACTCAACAAAAAAAATCCCCCAATTTCAATAATGTTTGACATATAAAATAAAAGCTAACCTTTATTTCAAATTCACAGATCAATAAGCCATTGAATAAATATTCATTACATTGAATTGTGTTGAGCTAAATGGCATTCCTGCCTGAGTTAAATGCTTACACACAATACACAAAGTTACAAAAAATAAAGTCTAAAAAATGTTCTCGCTACGTTTTATGGCTTTTAGCAAATAGAAATAAGTTTGGTCTGACTTAACTTAAGACAGAGAGAAAAAAAAATGTCTGAGCTGAAGAAAAACTTTATCTTCTACAGATTAAAACCTGAATATTGCGATACAGATTTGCATTCAGGATTGGGAAACGGAAGCTCTCAACCACTTTCTGGACTTTTTAAAAGTTATAAGAGTAGGGATGGATTTTTGTGAAAAATAAATAAATAAATAAATGAAAGTAAAAAATAAAAAAAAAAATCACATAATGTCCCATTTGGAAAAAAAATGTATTAGGAAATACTGTTGTCTTTCTTCTTGCAGTGCAATAATCAATGAAGCTGCTCCAAAACATAAAATAAAAAAAGAGTTTTTCCTCCTCCAAACATCAATAGCTGCAGACTCCCTGAGGGGAGTGAAAGAGCGAGAAATGGTCAGAAGTTAAAAAGAAAAGTTTTATATTGAAAAGCAAGACAGATATAGTGTTCGTTGTAAGATTGTTTAATCAGTAAACAAACTGCTGATCCACAGTAACACCATCGTTGGGCATGATGCATCCTATACACCATTTTGCCCAAAGCGTTGCTCCATTCTAATTATTACCATGGCAACAGGTGGATAAATCCCAGCAGCTAGGCGTGTGTTCTTTACACATTTATTGAAGAATAGGTGACTGTCAGGAGCTCAGTTTAACTACCTTCAGATGAGTTAAAAACAATACCTAGAAAGGCAATTATTGGGAGGGGTTGTTCTTCAGAAGTTGGGATAATCATCCTAGTTCTGGTGAAAGGAATAATAATTACTTCATACCTGACGGTCCGATAGATTCGGTTAGATTGGAGACCAAAATTGCAACATTTGTTACATTTTCAGCTGGTGCAGTTCGCTTTCACGCAGTCAAACCAACCAGGCTAATTGAAAAACCTGTTCACCTCCTCGCCTGTGGTGGCGCTGCATCAAGAACTAATGAAGGAAACGACATAGAAACGTCTGAAGAAGACGGAGCGCAACTTTCTTCTTTGCAAAATGTAAACAAAGATGGAGTATTGTCAGATTTCCCTTCTGTCTGTGGTAAAAGACCGCGAGCCATAGACTCACGTGTTTGTTTTGGTCGTACACATCCAGGACGCCTTGCTATAGTCCACTTCCTGCTTTTAGAGCGCTCTCCGGTTCGTTGGCATTCACATATCTATTCAAACCACTTCAGTTCCTTTTGACTGAACTGAGACCTGGATTTTTAGGCGGAGCAGAGTTTGCTTTAGTCCACATCAGAGTTTGATGTTCACACGACCCCAAACGAACTACTGAACTAGAATTCAATTAAAGTGGACAAAACAGAACTGGTTTGAATGCACCGTTAATGCTTCAGGATACCAACATGTTTTTGGACAATGTTCTGCTCTCACCTTCGTGAGAACCTGCTGTATAAACATGCTGGAACAGGGGCTCATTGGGGTCCAACATCAGTGTCTGACCTCACAAATGAGCTTCTGGAAGAATGGTTTGAAATTCTTCAAAAATTCCCAGAGGAGTTGAAGTTGAATAATTGTTGTCAGGAGTTAAAACTGTGTTTTTCACTCTTAAAATGTATAAAAAATTATTTGCTAAATATACGATGACGTTTGATTATTTTTTTTTTAGGAGTTTGTGTCTTGACTTTGTTGATATATATCCAAAAAATATGCAGGAAATATTCGGCTTCTTTGACTTTGATGATGCTTTATGTATAAAAGAGTGAATGTATAATAAACTTGTGCTACCTTTACTTTTATTGCTTATCCATTTCTGTACTATTTTCGTCTTGCTTTTTTGTTTGTTTTGTTTTTTTCCCTTTATTTTTGACTTGTTTATGGAAAAGTTTTTAAAAAATGACCAAAAAAATAAACTTGGCTGGCAACTTATTGCGAGTTGGGATGTAACTCAAGTTTGTGAAGGCAAACTAGTGAATATGTTTAGCAATAAAGTGCATAATATCCCATCCCAGGTTATGAGAAATATTTCTAGGAAACAATTACTGACGATTATGAGCTCGTTTATCTTTGAGAAGCTGTTACTATTACATATTACTCACCAACAAGCTCATTGGGGTCCTTCTTCTCTGCTTCTGATATCTGTAATAAAAATAAAAAAACAGGGCGGGAGGAAAAGGAGAGAGACATAGTAGCACATTTAGATTTTAATTTGGTCAGAAACCAAATCTGGCCAATAATAATTGTTAGGAAATGTGAAAAGCAGAAGAGAGGAAATGATGACTCTATGCATCAGCTAGAACATATAATTTCAGTGCAACAGATAAAGGCTAATTTTCCACCAAACTTAAGCTGGTAAAAAAAAAGGAGAAGTTTGGCATAGAAGCTAATTGTACAAAACAAATCCCAGAACAGTTCCTGAGAGGTAAAGGATTGTAAATGTATTCGGTTTCCAGAGAATGCCTCGGCTCAGCCAGAGGAGGAGTCTTGAACAATCTCTAAAATATGCCCGGTGCGGTGCCAGCACCCTGAAGGTAATCCAGGTCCAACACAACAGTGCTGTTATTCACAGGACATGAAGCATCGCCTAGCAACCACGCAGGCACATCAAAGGATTTGCCCTCGACAGGAGAAGAAGGGAGGAGGACAAAGTTCAGGGGAGCTCTCGAGCGAAACTGACAAACGGAGTGTGTGTGCCCGGCAAACACAATCGCCACTACGGTTGAGAAATCGGTCACGATTCATTGATCGCCTGCTTAATGATCGGTTCTCATTTAGCTGATGTAACACATTCTCATTTTCAAATATGAAAAAAACTTAAAAGTTTAATGAAGTCGCCTTAAAGTTCAGCCTAAAAAGCAGGTGAACACACTTTTGTAAGAGGTAGAAGAGTGATCTAAAGATGGCAGAAGACTGACAGTTTGTGCCTGTTAGGTTTTCCATCTCACCAACAAGCTAACTGTTATGTTTTGTAAACCAATGCCAAGTTTCTGTAACAACACTCTTCAGTGTGAGTGCTGTTACTGAAAGAAACTCAGATCAACCATTTTGAGTAACAGTAAGGAGGTAAAAATGAAGTCAGAGGAAAAAAAGGAAGTTATTATCTGCAAAATGCAGAGAAGTGTCTGCTTTTCTTCCAGGCCGAGAGAGAGAGAGAGAGAGAGATAGACTTTTTGCAGATAACAGGAAGGCTAACCGGAGAAAAACAAAGTTGCTCCATTTTATCTTTTGAAGCTTTTCGCCACAGTTTCTTAGTGAACATGTTGGACTGGAAACGACTGTGGCTCATTAAAAATCTCAGCATTAAGTTAAAGCTCAACTTACTTTCCAGGGAGTTCAGACAGACAGATGTTTTAGCAATGCTAGATGCTATAATTAGTAACACAATGTCACAGGCAAATAACTGAACATTTATTGTATTTTTGTACAATATGCAGTTAAAACCAAAAGTATTCACACTCCTGGCAGATTTGGGCTTACAGCATTAAAAAAAGAAAATAGAAGAAAGAACTCAATAAATATATTGCGATAGACATGTGAACAATATTAATGGGGAGATAAATCTTCACAGAAAAACTAGAAATACCAGAAAATATCTCTTTGATGTATTGGCAAAAAAAGATTTTTCTAATTATTGTTGAAACGCGAATTAATAATCTGACCAGCTGTTTATTAAGATAAATGTAAAAAATAAATAAATAAATTATACATACATATACATATACTGTATATATCGTATATATACATATACATATATATATATATATATATTTTTTTTTTTTTTTTTTTATTTGACACTACTTCTATATCATGTTTTAAGAAATGCCCATTTCATTTCATTCTAGAATCACAATGTAATTTTTGGTTCAAATGTAGCTCTTAAAAAAAAAATCTGAATAAATTAAAATCGATACTTGCCACTAGTGGTCCATTTCTAGTCCTGTAGGTTTGAAATCAACATTTATATACAAACTTTAACATGTTGGTTAAAACACCCGTCAAAGTTCGCCTCTAAAACCTAAAGAAATCCTGGAGACGCGAAGCAGTAAAACTCGGCTTTTCCATAAACATAAATATATTTGACAGGAATATGGTGGAAATTATTATTTTTTTTTTTTTTTTTGCGCTGGTTTCCCACCTACTCATGAGATATTGCATCACCTCAGCATTCCTCTCTATGCTGCACATGCTACCAATAAAAACCAGCCGCACAGCTGCGCTGTGTTTCCAGGAGCTCCCACCTTAAAGAAAAGAAGTATAATCACATCTCAAGTATAATCTAAATTATTAACAGATCACTTTCAGAAGATTTTATATTAAACCCATTTTCCGCTGACTATGACTCTCATCCCCAACTGGGATTCTTATGAAATATGACCAAGTCGTCTGCAAGCCGCCTCCTGCTGGCAGATAGTATCTTTTGGAGTCACATAATCGCATTTCCTTGCAGTGGACAATGATTTGATAATATTAAACTCTACGTCCTTGGTTGTCAAAGCGAGTACCAAACAGCCCGAAGGGGGAAATAAATCGAAAGATGATCCATAAGAGGTGCCGTGCAGCAGACAGCTGCTTTCTGTCAAAACATAACAGAAGGTATGAAGCGACAGAAAATGGCAGAGAGGTAAACTCACCAGCATCTGTCATGTGTTTGCATCTTAAAAAACACTTTTCTATTGTTTCTGTTCAAAAAAGATATATTTTTAACTTCATTAGACAAATTCACTGATTTTGCTTATAAAACAGACTGAAACATACTTTTAGTGTTTTATTTTGATTTAAAACACTATCCTAAGAAGGTTTAAGACTTTAAAAAAAAAAAAAAAAGTAGCACAATTAATTAGCAAAAACTCCCCGTGTACCAACACTGTTTACTCTGGAGACTAGATATTCCGCCTCTTTCCAAGACCCGCCAGCCTCTAGCCTGCCCACAAATTTCCAAACCGAGCATAAAACAAATCAATGTCATAAAAAAAGAGAGAGGAAATGACAACCAAGCAGTAAATTGTGAAAACAGAAAAGCAGAAAAGTTTCACAACAGCAAGTTGCAGTGAGCGAACACTGACAGTCATCAGATAATGCGAGCAAGCAGAGCCAACAAGCATCTATTCTTCTCCTGTCAGCTAATGAGCATAATAAGCAGCACAAAAACATTCGCTTTCTACAGCGAGACAACAGCGTACATCACACCAGATCAGATAAAAACATGTCAACATTAATGCATCGACTTGTCTTCCTCTGAACATGACTTTCTGCTCTCTGTATACAATCTCAAGCGTGTCGGCACTCGAGTGCTGAAAATCATGTTTCGATTACTGTAATGTTTACACTGACAGTGCTGTTATCTGTCTTATTGCACGGCGAATTTAGCAGACAAAGCTGATCAGACTACAAGCATGTTATAAAGCAAAGCCTCACAGGGCGCCACCCTCCTGGTGTTTTGCACTCTGACAGGCTCCGCTTCACAGCCCGACGTGTTCAAGGCGCAAATCACTTTAAGCGAGCAACGCCGCTCAAAGGCTTAAGGCACAACAAATCAGTTGTTAGTCTAACATCCAGGCATACGTGATCCCACAGCACCATCTAGTGAGCAACATTGACTTCCAAATCTAATCCGCCCCAAACACAGGTCGTCGTTCAAATACCTCCACATCATCTGCGTCCCTCCCCTCGTCTGATTCGTCCATATCCTATAAAAACAAAAACGCAAAGGGTTAACACTGAAGGGCCGGGGGGTCAGAGGGCAGAAGACCAGGACGGGGGCCAGGCAGGCAACACAAAGGACTCCAACATTGTTAAACATTATTCAGCTAACTTTATAAAAAATAAGGACAGACTGAAATTGTTTGAACTAGATTAAAGATTCATCAGTAGATATGACATTATGACTGTTAATGTTAATGTTAACTCACTTTTACCACTAAAATTATTATTTTAGTGGTAAATAAATTTAGTAATGTATTTAACATTTCTTTATATGTCAGATGCATTATTATTCTGATGATTAATCGATTGTTCTGACAATTAATCAGGTTTTTGTTTTTTTTACTTGGCACATTCTCCAGATTTTTTATTTAACTATTTAAGTCATTTTTACACAGAAAAGAAAATAAGAAAATGAAAATTGAACACTTTTTTTATGTTAAATGCAAAATGTATACAAGGTTTCCCCCAGAAAACTTGCAAGCCCTGGTGGTTGGGCGCAAGAGCAGTCATTCAGCCAACAGACCGTCGTGTTTTTGTCCAGTTAACAATTAATCGCTTACTAAATTAGTTGATGATCATTTCAGTAATAAATTAATCAAGATTAATCGTTTCAGCTCTTCTCTCTTTAGCTGCTGAATGATTCAAACATCAGCTGTCAATAGGTAAATTGGCAGAAATACAATTTAAAAGCAATCCAGGACCATGACACTGGTTATTAAACTGTACAATGTTCAAAGCACTAAGAAATACAATAGTGTTTTTATGCACATGATTAACTGAAACCACACTAAACTGTAACAAATTACCAACAAGTCATATCAAATCCTAAAGGAGACATGCTAGAGTTAGCCTAGCCTTTTAGCTAACTCCAACGCTTTGAACAGTTAGCAACAACAAGATGAAATCCTACTGAAGGCTTTACCTGTATGTTGAGTCAAACTTCTCTTTAGAAACTACGTAGCTTTGCCCATTTAGGGTAACATGTTCTCAAACCACAGCCAGTTTTGGATTTGCTTTATTGTGGTGCCACATTTGGACATGGTTGGCAAATACCTGTTCTGAAATGACCTGGGTAAAAGATTCCCAGAGAAATGCGGCTACTCCAACAAAACACAGCTCATGCTAACTACTGCTATAAATCAAAATGTAAATCTATGTAAAGATGGTCTGACAAGTCTAAAATATATTCCCTGCTTCAGGTTTGAGACAATAAAAATCATACAGGAGGAGAAATTTAAGAATTTTTTTTTTAATAAAAACTTCCTTATAAGGTAATTATTCTATTGACATGCATAGTTTGTTTAATTATACAAAATTTAAAACAATATGAACCAAAAAGTGTATGTGCTGCTCTGTCCTGATTGGTTTATTTTCCAAAGGCTTTCCAAAAAAAAAAAACTACTTGTAATCATGGCAAGATGAACTACATTTTTTTCAACCTATTAAAGCACAATCTGTTACTTTGGAGAACCAACATGGAAAAACGCGCGCACGCACGCGCACGCACACACACACACACACACACACACACACACACACACACACACACACACACACACACTTTATTGACAATTGAGGCTCCAATGTGATCAGTTTATATGGAGGTTATAAAATCTACTGAAGTACAAAATTATGTTAAACAAAATAGATTAAAAACAATAAAAGGTACAAATATATTCTTAACAATCTGGCTTCACAATAAAACTGCTGCCTTGTGTTGTTAAAACTTCCACCTGATTCATTTAATCATTTCTCACATTATTATAAAAGCTACGCAAGCTATTGTTTTCTTATTACCAATGATTCCAACATGGTCTGCAACCATATAAAAAACAACATGAAGTCTTAATGCTTGCAGAAAGAAAATGAAATTTATCCAAAAAATAAGCAACTCCCAGAATTATTCGGTCTATAAATGCATCAACCAAGATCGTCTGTTTTGATTAACCTTGTATGAGTTTAAGAAAAATCTGATGAAGTTTATTAGGGAAACATCCTTTGATGCAAAAAGAACATAAATATACTTTCTTCATTTTACGTTTGATCCAAAACTAATCAATAAATAAAGATGAACCTTTTTTTTTTTTAGCTCTTTAATGTGTTACAGTTGAAACTGGACTCAACAGGTCAAATCTGAAAACAAACCAAAACTGCTGGTCGTCCTTGTAGGACTGAGCATCTCAATTTATATTACAAGGTCACGTTTTTCTTTCGTTTTTACAATTTCAGTGAAACAGCTGTACATTTGCTGAGCATTACTGGATGTTTATTTCATTTATTTTATTTTTCCACTTGGGACTGATTTTAACGGCAGCCAAATTTAGCCTGTTAAGACGCGTTCAGAGCTCCGACACTGACCGAGTTGCTGTCGCGGCTGTCCTCGTTTCCAGATCCTTTATCTTCAACATCCTCTGTCCGGTTCAGGTCGTCGTCCCCGTAGCCGTAGACCAGGCCTCCAACGTGCCCCCCTGCACACAAACACACAGAAAACGCAGAGGTCTGACACCGCCTTAGGGAAGTTACAAACAGGCTCCAGCTGCCATTTTGTTCAAGTTGATAATTCCCCAGCTTCCCCTTTTGAAAACTATTTTTTATTTGTTGTGGCTTGGAGTTAGTAAATTAACAAGGAAACTAATGATTTGTTTATTTGCTTAAGCACTATTAGGCACGCAGTCGGATAGGACATCAGATTTTTCAATCCGTCAGAACCAAATTTGATTTATCTGTGAGTGACTAACATTATTTAAATCAAACTAATACACCAGAGGTCGATCCAACAGGCCGACTACATTAGCAGAAGTGGTTTGCCTGATATTTGAAACACCAAAATATCACATTCCACAAGTCTTTTGTGATTGTAACATTGATACTGCAATAGCAACTGCAACCGGATACATGGTGCAGCCATCTCCATATCAAAGGTCAGCCGACTCAATATGCGATGCCCTACTTTTGTAACGGAAAGGACACGAGTAATAAAAGTAGAAAAGGTGGGAAAAGGGGAGTTTATGCACTACATTTAGACCCTTAAAACACAATTTTTTAAACTTTTTTTTTTTTTAAATGTGTTGCTTTCAAATAACCACAAATGCATTTTAAAATACAGCTTTTCAATGGGATTTTACAATGTTGTTTTACGGACGTTTGGTGATTTTTTTTTGTGTGTGTGTGTCAATACAAGTACAGATTCAGAGTTTGTCTTGTTTTTATTGATCGATTCTTAGATTAGCACTAGGATTTCAGATAATTTATTCCTACTAATAAAGCTTTACTTCCTTCGCGAGTCTTTTAGAGCTACGTTTGAATATTTGAATATTTTTATTGAAAAATATTTATTAAATCATGCCATTAAATTAAATTAAATCATTAAATCAGTAATGATTACTCCGTTAATGGCATAACTTTTCGTACAATGCTAAAAATTGAAGGACATAAATTACCCCAGACTTAAATTTTTATTTTAAAATGCTCTCAACTCTGTTTTTAATGCAGAATAATCCTGTCCAGGTTTATGGTGGTGTTTTAAAGTTTGGCCTCTTCTGAGGGGATGGAAATGTTTTTTAAAGCCTTAAAACTGTCCTAGTTTGAGTTTTACAAATTAAATAACGGCTTCACATTTAGTGTTTCATAGAGTATGTAGCTGGTGTAAAAACAATTTAGGCATATTTTTACATCCCTTCTAATTCAGACATTTATTTAACACTAATAAACATCCAAACAAATCATCAAATAAACCAGAGCTCACGATGTAACATACATTACCTGGAATAATGTACTGATAATTAAAATACACGGATAATTTGTCTGCAAAACTACAGTTTAACTACAATAATACCAGATTTAACATAAACTAAGGTTTCTAAACAACTAAAACCAACAAAAAGTATAAAGTAGGTAAGCTAACTGTTAGCTCACACTCATGGTAGTCTCACAGACAAAATTAACAAATGAATATTGTGTTTTATTGTGATTAAAGCTACGGTAGTAATCATAATAATAAAAAAAATCACCTGAATCTTCTGGTTCTGGGTCGGAGTCAGGCTCCGAATCATCTCCATAATCTGCTAAAGATGAGAGCAGAGCGCTTTTTTTGCCACTCGCCATAACTGTTTCGGTCGCATAAACGCAGAGGGGCTGGGGGCGCACACTAAACACGTCACCGGACGGGAAGCTTCAGCTGCGCAGTGAAGCAATGCGCAGAAAAACCACCGGAGCTGCACTGGGAAATGTAGTTCTTTGTCGTCTATCGCTACTTCGTGCTGTGAAAATATTTATGTATTTATGTTGCTATTTACAGAAAATGTATAATATTGAAATGTGTACAACAAGTTATGCGTCTGTATCTGTATTAACATTAATTGTAAGGTTTAGCATCCAAGCTACATAGTAACAATGCAACATTATTAGAAAACAAAGCGATGTTATCAAATGTTTTGACTTCTAAAAGCAAACAGGGCAAATTTATGAATTATAAAACATCTTTATTATAATGGCTCTTAAAAAACAGTGCCTTGGAAAACAACTCTTAGCCCTTGATTTATTTTTAATTAGGCCACATACACTCATAAACTTTAATATGCTTTAATAAGACTGATTGTGATAGATTAACACAAAGCCTCACGTGTTTGAACTCATCCTGCTACAAGGTGAATATCCATGATTGCTCTGTGTTTATCTGCATCTTTCTATTTCCCAGTCCCAGGTGAGGGGAAGCATCACCACAGCATCATGCTGTCACCACCATGTTTCATAGTCAGGATGGTGTTTTTAAGATGACTTGCAGAATCCATTTGGAAAGATTCAAGGAACTTGCCTTTGGTGATCTCACTGTTTTTTGTAATAAGATCAGTGCAAATAAAAAACGAACATTTTAGCTAAATATTTTGAACTCCTATTTGAAAGACTGTTTTAAACAAAACGCTGTGACTCCGACTTACAATTAAAATTTTCCCACATGTACAAAAATGCTTCAACAGTGGGAAAAGTGACACCAAAATCCGTTTTAAGTGTGTTTAAATATGTGCATGAGTCTAAATCACAGCATTCTTTGAGTTCTTCCTCGGTTTCTTCTTCTTTTGCTTCGGTGCTTTTGAGCTTCTGCAGCATCCGTACAGGAGAGCGAAGAGCAGCAGAGACAGAACTCCTAGTGCGAACAACCCGATGACCACAAAGCCGCCCACCATCCATGGGTCCAGCTGCAGATGATGCAGGAACCAGTCCACCCACTTGTCGGGTGAGCCGGTGGGCTTCTGGTTCGCAGCCAGACTGCAGGGCGGACGAATAAACCACACAAGAGATCAGAGGGAGAGATAGTCAGCTCAACAGTTTTATTGGGATTTCATTTGCTACTCCAACACACATGAAGTGCCCTTCCCTCTGATACCCCTAAATGAAATCCAATTTTCGGAATTGTCAGAGGTCGCCCAATTTTAGTAAGTGCTAGCCTGCTAAAATGCTACATATTCATATGTTAGAATGGTCCAGTCAAAGTCTGGACTTAAATCCATCTAAGAATCTGTTGTTCGATTTGGACATTGATGTTCGCAGATACTATTCATCCAGTCTGAGATTAAACTGTTTAATCTCAAACTGGATATTAAACAGTTTGACCATTCACTGTAAAACATTTGAGCCACATTAAGTTGGGTCTACTATCTCCTGTAAGTCAAATTTAGCGAGTGTTAGACTTTTGGACCTAAGCGTGTGAGTTTTTGAAATATAAACTTACAGCATTAAGTTGTGTTAACTTTTTATTAATTTTGTCAAACCTCCTAAAGTTGAATAAACTAGAGTTCCCAGAATGCTTAGTGGCATGTTTTTGTATCCTGTGTTGCACTGTGAGTGAGATGGAAGTGCGTTGCGTTGATTTCACTTTTGAGCGTTTCTTAGACAAATGATTATTCAAAACTTAACAGTAATGTCCTGTTCACACTAAATATTTTTGAGCAGCATTCATTATCAGGTCATGGATTTTGTTTATACAGTTTGCATTAAGAATTTAAATTATTCGAAAGTAAAATAAATAGTTATAACTTGATAACGTGAGTGACCTCTTTAACTAGGTCAGGGCAGTTTTTCCCTGCATATAAAATAATTATTTGGTTTAAATTGCTGCATTAATATGAAAGATTAATGAACTTAAAGCACAATGTTTATACAATTCATCTCTTGTTGTTAAATCAACTTCATGAACTTGAATTTCTGAGATAAAACCAAAACAGTTTTCTTTTTGACTTAAGTTGCATTTTTAAGGCAGCAGGTGAGCTTTCACTTTCAAGTTCAACCACCTTCAAATATTTTTCAGTGTCGTTGAATGGTCAAACTGATAAGGACATGCCCCAAAAGACCGGCATGTTGTCATTGCAGCGAAAGCAAATTCTGCATATTACAATTCTTTATTTTATATTCATCCATGCTCTTCTATCACATAAAATCCCTTCAAACTACATTGACATTTGCGATTGTAATGTGACAAAGAGTGAAAAACTTCATGGGATGTCATTACATTTATATGTATTTTAAATGTTGCTTCTACCTAAAGGGCTCATAATCATATATTGTAAGGCTAGAAAGATGTTTCTAGAAGAGATAATACAAACATTCACGTTAAAATCATCATAACTCACCACCTTCCTCTTTTAAACTCACCTCACCGTCGCCATTTCCTGTTAAAAGGATCCTGTCACGGCTCAGTTGCTCCCAACAAACTGTTCATACAGGAGAATAACTCTTCCTCTGGACCACACAAAGCAGCTAAACCTTTCACACAAACTCTAACGTACCAATCCACTTTGAATTTGACTGTAATGAGGCATTCTGTAGATCCAAACAGCTCCTGCTCTTGGTGCGACGTAATAGAAACGACTGCTTGTGGGTAATGTTTAAACAAAGGAGGAATGTCATGATAAGGGACGCACGCAGCGGCCGGACAACACTTCTTTGGTAGCAACATGGTCGTTCCCTTACGTATTAAAATTCGAACACATGACATTCAGTTGCTCTAATATTATCATCATTTAAAAACTTATTTTTACATGCTGCTATATGACAAATCAAGAGTTTACATCATTGAAACATACACATTTATTGCAATTACTTATAGGAGAATAGCCACATGTGACAGCATCTTTGTTACCTCTATACAAAAATGTGGTAGGTTAAAGAATAAACAGCTCAGGTTTTCCTTTTTTTGGTGGCAGAATTTGTACAAAAAAATTTTTAAAACACCCTTAAAAAGCCAGCAGAGGGCGATCCGTCTTTTTTTTTCTTATATTTACAAAAATTGACTCCCTTTGACATTAACTTCCAATTTATGCTAAATTGCAGCCTTTCTATATTTCTCACAGTCACAGTACAATGAATGAATGAATGTCGACTGGGCACAAAAGAACTGCACTTGTACCAAATCGGTATCTGTTTAACTGGAGCACAAAGAAGCTTTTATTGAGTCTTTTCATGCCCAAAAGGCTGCCACATAGTGCTTTATTGTCCTGCTATGTAATGCTTTTTCATGAGGCGTGCCACTCTGCGGATCTGTGTGGATTCCGACGTCTCCCAGTCCCGGGACGCTGATGTAGTTTGTTGCTCAGAAATGGAAACGTCCCAACACTAAGTCCCATCGTTCCTCCGGTTCGTCCCCATTTTAACGCCCACTTGATCGGTCCAAGCAAACCAGTGACACTCAAAAGACATACCCCCCTCTTCTGTAGCCTTGATTCAAGGGCTTCCGTCATGGTGGTGGTGTAACAGACCAAAAGGGTACAGGGTGTGATGGGCTGTGGATTCTGCAGACAAGTCTCGCTTTCTTTCACCAGCTCAGACGGATTCCAAAGGCTGAACTCTCGAGCCCTGGTATTTTGGTTTGCTGCAGCAGCAGTGAAAGCAGGAGAGCAGCATCAAGAAAAGGACTGTGGCTGCAATGACAAACAGGAGGCAGAGAGCAAAAATCAGGTCGGCACAAGTCATTGGAGAGACTCACATTTAAAGCTGTCGGCATGTCTGTTTTATGCAAAGATTGGATAGGACATGCGTCAGTCAATCAAGTTTATTTGTGTAGCATATTTCAGAAATAGTGGAGTTCCTACTGCTTTACATCATGAAGACATAAAAACGTCATGCAGTCAACAATTGTGACAACTAGTAACAGACATTGTATTTCGTCAAATGCCAAATCATCAATGTACATTAAAATATTTTTGGTCAACGCTCCATCTATTATGGTTCAAAAGCAACTCTAAACATGTCGGGTTTTAGCCTTTAATCCTGGAAATGTTCTTCAGGTGGTGGAAGGCTGAATTTGTAACTGTCTCTATGTGGATCTGAATGTTCAGGTCCATGACTTCACCCAAATGTCTGGTCTGGTCACTGGTTCCTAGCTGTAATAATTGAAGCAGTGTGTTGACTCTAGATTGTTTCTCTTTAGGTCCAAAGACAATAACTTCAGTTTTGTGGCCATGTGGGCAACCCGGACCTATGTGGTAAAGGAATTGCCCCTAAACCTAACTGTGCCACCCTGAAGATAGACAGATTGTGATGTAGTTTCATTAATCAAAGTGTTGTGTATAATGTCGCACAGATGACAGACATAACTTACCAATAAAGAGTATGAGGATGGAAAAGGCTCCACTTTCCAGTGGAGCTGCTTGTGGAAGACCCTGCAGCTTGGACCACACCCGTTGCAGGGTGCTTTCAAACTCCTGCTTGGCCTCCATGATAGCCTCTGGATCCAGGCGATGTCAGTCAAAACAGAAATAGCTTGGCTTGGGGGTTCAAAGAAAACGGCCTCTGTAGAAAGTTTAACTCCTACAAAAGAAGACAGGATGACGTTGAGGATGAATGTTTCACTGAGGATACACCCTGGAATTACCAATCCTGCTTTGGAAGATCATGGGCCCCAGATCTCTAAATACCTCGAGTTCCCTCTCATTATATACAACCCCCCTCTGCTAACTCGCTTCCTTTACGAGTGGGAGTAGGCTCACAAGATCCACATGTTCACACAGCAACTTATGCCCTCACTTGCTACACGTACAGAAGCTGGATGTTCAGTCCAGCTATAAACAGACCTAACTATTCCAGGCCTGGCATTTCACGTGTGAGGCCTCTCATCATCACTGCAGCAGCTGCGTGTGGGTGAGACCTCACCGTCTGATACGAGACAGGCCACATGGGAGATAAGGGCACAGAGCTGCGAAATCGTAACAGAACAGGAAGCTGGAGACAGGCGTCACCACGGACAGATTCTGAATGGGCGAGTGTGTGCGGTGATCAATGATGACATTACGGTATTTATAGGATACACCAGATTTCAAAGTTGGCATGTCTCCAATTAGTAAACAGAAAGTTAGATACTGAAAAATATGACAATATTGGACTGTTCTTCACATAGAGAGCATAATTTAAACGCGTTGATTGTCTGTTCATGTATTTGGCAAACGCTTTTATCCCAATGCAATCTGAAGAGCTGAGATTGCATTGTGTCATCTCTTGAAGAATAGGCATGGTTCTGGCAGTGGTTGGTAGGTTCTTCCACCATTGTGAAACGACACATAAAAACAATCTGGATTGTCTTGAACACGGTGTAAGCACCAGCTGGTAATATAAATATGATTACTGACTCATATTCAAGTATCATGATTTGAACTCATCATGACCAGGTGTGACAATCTCTTTAAAAGCAGGAGTTTTGATGGCTTGCTTCTTTGGACCGAACCAACAATCCACTGGTTGCAGGGCGAACTCCTGCAGCTGTTGCCACCTTCACCCCAAATGGCACTGTCAGGCACAGTGGTGGAAGAGTGATGGTCAGGGCTCGCTTTGCAGCCAGAAAACCAGGCCAATAGAAGCTCTGGCAATAACTGGGTCATACAACGTAAGAATGAATACAAACATGGCGCAACAAATCTACTAAAAAAAAAAAGTATATAGAAGAAAGACAAGTAATGCTTTGTCATGTACTTTTTTACCCCTAAAAAGGCAACAAAAAAAAAATTCAAGCAACTTAGTTTTTGTGTTTCTGCATAGACTAAATTCAGTCATCAGCTTTGGAGTATAGTTGGGCTATATTTATTTATTTTTTGTTGATCATTTCTGATAGTGAAATATAATTAGTTATTAATCTTCCCTCATATTTTTTTTAATTAATTTATAAGTAAATTAATTAAAAAATGTATTCAGCCGAACGCTGCCAGTAGCAAACATTTAACTTGGTTCGCGGTTTTGTTTTCCTGCTGCTCCAAACAAGCAGCTCTACCGTTAATACGTATAAAGGAAAACTTTAAAGCTAATTCAAGAGGCCTACGTTACCTTTTATATCACAAATTTATGTCGTTTACTCAAAAAGTAGTAAAAAATAATAATAAAAATAGTTACTGTACCCGAAAATCCATGCGCAGTACTTTGCGTTACTATGGAAACGGTTCCTTAAGCGACGACGTACCTCATTTGAGCGCAAACAGCGGAGTGACACACTCTGACTCACCGCGCCTTTATTTAGATCATTTAAAGGAGAAGCGTTTCGTGTTTATTTTTTATATGCCGGAACAAAAGCCGTTCGGACAGATTCAGGACACAGCTAGCTAAGAACCTCTGACACCTGGAGAATTTTTTGCTTAAAATGTTTTTTGACATTGTTTCCAACAAGTTATTGAACTGTTGTTCATTTGCATTTATTCTAATCGCGTCACATTGAACTTTTTCGCGTACTCACACCTACAAATTTCAAACTTTATGGAGCATTTTACGTGCTTAAATTAGTGCAAGTAGACACAAAATTGGAACTGTTCGCGAAAATTTGAAAACTAATGCTGCACAACATCCTCATCGTATCTCCATGATGGAAATTGGTGGTGGTGGCATCATGCTGTGGGGATACTCCTCCTCTGAAGTGGAAAGAAAAAGATTTCCTTGTTTTTAACATTATTATTATTATTATTATTTTAATCTGTATGTTATAAGATTGGAGGCAGAGCATCAGCAAACACGTCATGCAAACACGTCATTCAGTTTGATTTAGACCTGGACTTTGACTGCACCACTCTACAACAGGTACCTACAAAGTTCTAATTCTCCCTCTCCTTTTGCTACTTTAATCACATAAATCCCAACAGAGTACGTTGAGTTGGACATGCGTTCTATGTTAAATATATAATAGACAAATAAAATGTGCTTTGATAGGGCTTGTCTCACTGATGGGCAATGTTTTCACGCTTTTTATCACTGCAGGAAGTGATGCCAGACTTTCATATCGGATGTTAGATTTTTTTTATTTATTTATTTTTAACTTTAACCACAGTGCCTCTTTCATAGTGGCCTGGTTTAGGATTGCTGGCAAGCCAGTCTGCACCTAAGAATGTTTCTACTGGCTTTGTAATTTCAACCTTTAACTCTGTCCAACTAGTTTGCAGCATTTCCCTACATAGCGGATCACTAGAATGGAATAGAAGGTGCTTTATTGATCCCCAAGGGGAAATTGCTCTCTACCTTTCACAGCATTTTTGCGTTTACATCCGTCTACACTGAGAGTAGATGTTGTTGTGGATCTTTTCAGAAGGCTCTCCAGCTGGTTGAGCTCTCCACCACCTGTCAGAGGGAGGCTGAAGAACAATCAACCTTCTTTGTCCCTCCGCTTCTCGCCCCCCCACGATACGCTTCACGAGCAGCAGAGACCCAAAACATCACCTTCTTTGGAGCGACTGCAACGCATGTTACTCCCAACAGCTAACTCCACCCGTATAACGAATCCCCATTTTCTTCTGGGGGGGTGGGGGAGGGGGTGTGAGCATGTGTGTGGAAATAGCTTTGGGAAGCTTCAGGTTGACAAGAGAGAGAGAGAAAATGAAGAAGGAAAACTTTTCTCACCTGTGCTGTGAACGTCTTCAAATCTGAGACAGGATCCTTTTTTTTCTTTTAGAGGAGAAGTAAACTCATCACACATTCCAGCCTGTCAGTTTCGTCATTCTTCTTATCATTTCAGGAGATTGTTGTTGCTGGTCTGGATCCCCTCATCTGTTTGCGTGCCTCACCTCTGGACGTTTAGAGGTAATGTGACTCTTTCAGAGTCACATTACCCTCCTGCAGCAGCTCACCACGTTTGCTTTTCTCCTCCTCTCTTCAGCGTTTTTTTTGTGTAACTCCTCCTTTTTTTTTTTTTCTTTTTTGCCCCTCCAGACTCCTCTCCCTCTCTGGTGTTTATGTCGTCTCTCACTCCTCCTCACCCTCTGTCAGTGTGTACATCTACACTCTCATTCACAGTTTTTCTCCCCCCCCATCTGTTTCCACAGACCAGCTGTGGCGAGGGCCCCATTTTTTTCATTTATTTTTTTTGTCTTCAGTTGCTGTGGAGACGGGATCCTGGCTAAAGGAACAGGCCTCGCTATGTGTGTGTGTGCGGGTGTGTGTGTGTGTGTGTTCCATCTGGTGTCGCGCCAGCTGACTCCCACATTTCTTGGCCTTAACATTTGCATGTTGATTCACCCGGGCTTCCTGTGTCATTCAGCAGAACTGCTGATGACTGGAGTCATGCAGCATGTTGCTGCTACAGTATGGAACTTTTATAAAAGGAAATATATGTTTTGGTTTTTTTTTTATCATTATGTTGTGACAGTATAAGATAAGATAAGATAAGATAAGATAAGATAAGATAAGATAAGACTGCGAAAAAATTCAGTTCCTCTGCCTTCTCCAAGTGCTCCCAGTATAAACCGCAGCTTTTACACTGAATATTTGTCATTTTTTGAATTTTTGGGAAAAATTACAAAAATATGTAGAAACGCTACCTTGGATCACTTACAATACACTGTAAAAAAATAAAAATATTGCAAAATGGCTCTACTTTTCTCCAGAAGAAGAAAAGTAGAGCTAGTGGTAGCTAATAGCACTGTGACAAAAAAAAAAGAAAAAGAATATCCTAGTCAAAGTCCAGACCAAAATCCAATTGAGAAACAGTGATCTGACTTTTTTTAAAAATGTCTTTCTGCTAAATATAAAGGAGCTTCGGTCGTTTTTGCAAAAGAAGCCACTCGAGGTAAAGAGCGGATACAATATTTGCATGCCACACTGTTCAGATTTTTATTGGTAAGAAGAGTTGAGAGCATTTTTAGTTTTCCTCCTACTTCTCAATGTGTTGGCCTATCACATAAAATATTCATAAAATACATCATGTAATGTGACAAAACGTGAAAAGTTTATCAACAGAAGTCAGAATGCAAAAAAAAAAAAAAAAAGTGACTCTTCTTTTACTGCTGCTTCGCTGTTGTTTACTTTGTAAAATGTCAGCTCCGGCCTGTTTCTGCGAAAAATGGGCCCAACCCGGCCGGAGTCTCTGATGAGAATCAGTTGAGTGGGTGTGTGGAAAATTATTCCAACATTCCTGGCTAAATCGATTCATCCACAAATAGCTATTACTCATTTCCCACGGCGTTGTTATCAGAACAAAGCACAGGAAGTGTGCTAACGTCGAATACTTGTGAGAAGTGAGATTATGCTCGCAAATGCGATAAAAAGAATACAGAATAGGCACAAATGGAGCAACATGTTTGTTTCCACTTCACAAACTAGAACGACCCTGAAGTGGCCGACGTGTTCCAGAGGCTGGGCTCACAAGGATGTTTGCTTCAATCCAGAACTGTTAGGTAATCAGTAAAAACAAACCATCAATCTCAAAATCTTTAGGAATTTCACAGCTAAAACACACAAACCACCAAAGCGCCTAAACTCATCTATGATCCCTCAGAAAGCTCAGCGTCAACAATGATTGATAATCCAAACCCGATGGAGTCACATGGACCAAAGATCACTTTGCGGAGCCTTTTGGCAAACACAGAAAAGCAGAGTTAAATTCACAAACAGCAACTTACTTCGTAGAGGCGTCACCTTCTGAGGTAACTGGGACGAATTCAGGCACAATATAGTAAATAAAAGCTGAATTGACTAAATGAATCAATGAGTTTTTATTCAAACTTAGCGATGCCGTGAGCTCTGATGCTTTAAGTCAGATTCATTCATTTTCTATGATGAAGATTCTCATTTTGCTGATTTTACAAATCAACCACAGATTAGCTTTGTTTTGGTAAATTGACAGCATTACAATTAAGTAGGCAAAATAAAACACTGTTTTATGAACCAATGATTTATCAAAAAAAAAAAAAAAGGAACAGGCTGAACACAAATAAAAAAAACTTTGTTAAAATGGCAACCAGAACTCAACTTTGTTGCAAAATGTGAGAGAGCGTCAACATACTGTTGCAATAAGAATATGCAGAGCATAAAATGGAGTCAAAAACAAGAGCCGCATGGAGGTAAACGCTTCCCACATGTAAAGCAAGGCAGGTTTGTAAAAAAATAAATAAAAAAAATAAATAAAAAAAGACAAAATAAGGGTCAGAGTCAGCAGCAGAGTGGATGGAAGTGATAACACAGATGGGTTCTGCTTGATCGCTCTCTCCTTGGTGGGTGGAGTTCTGTTTGTGCGTGTTAAAGTTCAGCCATGAGACAAAATATTGTTCATAAAAACCCTTAGAGGAAACTTACATAGATTCCCGTCACATTTTTATGAGTAAAAATCTGAAAGGTGTGGAGCGTATTCAACCTCCCTGAGTCGATGCTTTGTAAAAAAAATAAAAATAAAAAATCCATTCGCTGTGATTATAGCTGCAGTGATTTTAAGATACGGCTTGTTGTGTGACACAGATTCTCAGTTGAATTTAGGCACGCGGACTTCGGCTAGGCCACTGTGACTCTTGATCAAGCGCAAATCTAAATCACTGCGAAGTAGCTCAGGCTGTATGTTTAGCTGCGTTGACAGACTGAAAGCCTGAATTATTTTTGTACAATCTGGTAGAGTTTGGCTATTTAGCTCCGTTCACACAGCATAGTGCTTGCTGCCACTACCATTTTTCTCTGTGGGAATAATCTGTTGTGTTTGACATGCGGTCTTCAAAGGGGAATTGTTCGCACTGGACTTTACTTGTGGGGCATTAGAGTAAAACGGGCTGATTAAAATGCACGCCACACCTTTCAGATTCTGAGTTGTGGTTGTAGTGTGAAAAACGTGAACAAATTCAACGCACGACAACCTCTAAAAGGCTTTTTTTTGGCCACACATACATCCGTTTGTGGGTCACATCTGTATGCAATAGGCAGGTGATGAAATCAAAACACTTTCTGGTTTCACTTTAGGGTTTTAAGATGGTAATCATTTCCTCTTTTAGGTGCAACGAAGCTGGGTGGAATTCTGAACAGATGATCGCTTTGGAAACTTTTCTGTGGTCTTCTTTATCGGTCAAACCTCCCCTGTCTGATGTAACCGGAGGTGGTGACTGCTCATGCAGCAAAGTGATTATCTGCGACAGAATAGCTTGCAAACAGCCAAAGTCCTGAAAAGAAGACAACAAAGTGGATAAAGTAACAAATTACTCATTTGTAAAATGGAGAAATCTGCAGATTCACGGATTGGCAGTAAATTGATCCTTCATTTACATGGTTTATACCTTCAACTTTTATTACAATTTGCAGGTGCAGGACACTGGAAACCACAGAGGCGCAGGACGGTACGGAAGAGGATTGGGCCACCAAAAATAATTCAATAAAATTCTGACTTTAGTCAGAATCCTAATTCTGTGTCTGTGTATATCAAGACACAAATAAATATCCAGACATTGTTCTGTGTCAAATATGTTGTTAGTATATTTTTTCCCCTTGCTATTGGATTTGTCTAAATGCACTTGGTAGATTTGAGTTTGACGACTGTATCTGCCTAATTGTGCATAAGCAATTCAGACATTTTTGATTCTGAGATTTAAAAAAAAAAAAAGAAAGTCAAAATTCTGAGATTAAAGTCAGAATGTATAATTTGGTAATTTGTATTTATTTATTTAATTAAAACAGGGAAAAAAAATCTGATTCTTTGGTTTTTGTTGTTGTTCAGTGGCCCTAATCCTCTTCCGTAGAAAGATTAGACTGTGCAGAGATAAACAGGAAATGCAAGTTGTGTTGTTCTAAACTGCCTGACAATCTAAATCAGGAAGTCGCCCTCTAGTGGTGTAATATGGAAACACTGTAGACCAGACCAGGATCTGACACGCATAATCAATTAAACAATAATTAACATTAAAAATAATTATGTGGAGGAGATATAAAACCACTTTTCCCCCTACAGGTAGATAGAGAAGCAATGAGTTCAAAACTACAGGAATATTCACTCTTCCGCTTTTATTCAGATTAAGGAGTGGTTATGATCTAACTGTGCTGCTCATTGTACTGACTCAAGGTCAGGCCAACAAACAGAAAAACAGCAAAAAAAACCAACAAAAAAAACATGTTAAATTTGGATGTTAAATTTAAGTTGGAAAGAGTTGAACAAGTCTGGCTTGTTTGGAAAAGTTTGCATTGAGGAGTGCAAATAGAAATAAATGATGTGAAGTAAAACTCCTAGCATCAGCAAAGCATAAGAGGCATTAAAATCATGTGTAATTAATCTATTGTACTGAGGCTGCCTACACTTTTAAGTGAAGGCAAGTAATTGTTTTTGCAGATGCTTGCTAGGTCACCAGATATCAGCCTGCATCCTCCACCACATAGACAAAAATCAAACAAAATCGATCGAAATTACGTGTGCTACGTTGATGCGCAGCTAAAATACTTGCTGCACTATTGATTGTTTGAGTTCTTAAACGTGGACCCTCCGCTTGACCTTTGATGACCCATGGAAACATTTATTGAAATCTTTTAAAATGGTAGCAAACAAAACATGTTTTTGATACCGATTCTGTTTAATTTGAAGTAGGTGGAGGGGCTGGAGGTGCCATCTTCTCTCAGTCACCCTCCACTGTTCTGAGCAGGTTAAGCTTCAGGTGGTTCTGGTACCAACCTGTTTGCATTTGGACTCCATCATTGTTCTGGGTCAAACTAATAGCAGTTGTTTCACCTGCAAATTAAACTTTATTTAAACAAAGTAAGCACAAACAAGTAAGGCAATTACAACAGTGCATCTCCGTAGAGGGAATAGTAGAGGCAGATTTTGAAATTGAAATACAAAGTAATATTGATTAAAAATAATGCTCATAATAATAATAATGAAACAATAACTAAAATAGCAGCAAGGGGATTCATATGCTAGGATTGATCGGTGGGCAATTCCATTAATATTTCAGTTAGGTATTCATACATTTCAGAGATTACAAATATAACTGGAATTCAGATTTTAAAAAATGTTAAAAACTGGGGATGATCTCAGCACTCTTTGTTAATGAATAAAAAATTTTGCCACATAAAATATTAGGTTGCAACAGAGTTATATTGTTTTGTTTTTCAATAACACTTCAAAAGTTACCATATCTCTAGAAGTAGATCCAGGAAGTGCAATTTTCCACCTTTGATCCACCTTTCTAAGCAATTCCAAAAATATTTTTGGTTTGATTGCATTCATAGAAGACACGGTCTATTGTTTCTATATCACTTTCACAGAAAGAGCCTTTATCGTCATCGATATTAAAGCGATTTCTTAGTGTAAATTGCATTTTAAAGCGGCAGTCGCAACATGCCTGCCACGTCTCTGCAGCAGCAGCAGCAGCTGCAGCAGCTGTGTCGGCTGGCCGGGGCTCCGGGATGGGCCGGTGCTGCTGGGTTCACGTGTCGAGGGGATGCGACTGAAGGGAGCAGCAGAGAAGCGGAAGGAGAGAGGAAACACGTAAAGCCACGCTCCCTCACTGAAAGAGAGGGAGAGAGAGAGAGAGCCTGCTGGGGAGCAGCTCCACGGAGAGGACCGCTGCTCTGCTCCGAGACTCCTCCGCCGTTGGAGCGGCTTATTGTTCCCGTCAGGAGGAGAGAGGCGTTGGCGGACTCGTTTCGTTGGTCGTTCACTGTTCGGACGGAGCGGGACACCCATGCTCGGCTCAGGGAGAATGGAGGAATTTGTCACCGAAGAAGAAGAGCCGTGGTACGACCAGCAAGACCTGGAGCAGGGTAAGACAAGACACCGACCGACCGACAGACCGAGCGACAGACCGACCGCAGCATCCCCTCCTTCAGCCGCTGCTTGGCACCGCCGGCCGGCAGCTGAACAAAGGCTCTCTGTGGAGCTCACAAGGCCGAGGCAGAGATGCCACTTGGAGCTTTAATGCTAGCAGGGAATTCACGTTGCAGAAGCTTTTTCTTCTTCTTCTTCTTCTTCTTCTTTAACAACAATGCATTGACAGCATGCCAAGTGAGGAAGGGCCTTCACATGGTCAGCATCTATTCCAGTGACAGAACTACAGGGTTCAGTCAGCTGACATCTATTACTTCAAATACTGGCTCCTAACAGCTTCTTTATATTTTGGAGAACATTTTATTTTGCAGCCTTATTTTAATCTAAGAGATTTTTTGTTTACTGGAATCAATGACATGGAGACATCCTTATAGGCAGACCTTAAATAGTCCAAGTATAGCAGTGCAGTGAAGGATTTGTTTTGAAACACTTTATTATTATTATTATTATTATTATTATTATTATTATTATTATTATTATTATTATTATTATTATTATGGACACAATAACTGTGAAGGATAAACATTTTTCGAATATTTAACATAGATTGCTAGACGGTAGCCACATTTACTGTTTTGTAAGGATAAAAGAAGTATTAAAATAATTGAATGTTTTATTCCAGTTGCAGAATTTCTTTAAAAACTTTAATATAATTACATTCATTTTGTGGCAAGAGAATTCTCAAGTTTAGAATTTTTTTTTGTTTTTTGTTTTACCAGAATCACCATTAGCATAAGTGTTGTCAACATTATTATACTACTAACTTTTTCCTATAACATTTCACAGGCATCCCATCACCACTATTGATTGGAGTATCTTCTTAAAATAATGGCTTAAGTCTTTTATTTATTTATTTATTTTTGCCTAAACCAACTTCTGTGCAGAAAGAGGTGATAGATTTTTTTTTTTCTTATTTATTTATTTTTTTTAATCATGTTTTCAAATAATTACTTGGGTCATTATTTTAAGGCGGTGACTATATGTTGGAGAAAAAACAACAACAAAACAAAACAAACTACAAACCACGAAGGAAAAATACTTCCTGTCTTCGTCTTCTTCGTGATTTTTGCCAGTAGTTAATCTCGCGAAAGAATGTTTCCATTACAGTTGTTCGAAAAGCGTCTATCTTTCCGTAATTTCAATTTCTATGGTGAGTTCAAACGGAGCTAGTGAGAGGTTTCCCTTTAAGTCCTGGTGTCGGAACCTCATTTTAAATCGTTCAAACCTCTTTCCATTCCAGGCCCCATCTTCTCCTTCCATCCCACGACTTTCTATCGGCTATGCTGATTCGATTCCGTTACTTTAATCGAATCATGTCAGTCGAGAACGAGTATCGTTGTACCGCTCATTCGGTTTTTCTGTACGCTCAGACCGGGGGCGCGCTCAGATGTTTTGTAGGACCTAATTGAAGTGATTGGTGAGTCATCACTTATTTCGTTTCCTGTCCTCCTCCTCCTCCTCCTCTCCGTCTCCCTGTTGTAGTGCCAGCTAATTATATCGGAGCCTTTTCTGCGGCTCGGCTGAAATGGTGCTGATGTTGGGAATTTGCACGTGCACACACACGAGCACGCGTGGATTTTTCAAACCCGCCGTTTCCGACACAAAAGTAGATACTCGAGGAGCCTTTATTTATTTACAGGAGCTTAAAAAAAAGAACCAAATGGAACTGGATAATAATATTGAGATGAAAATTGAAAAATCAAAACCAAAACCCGCAGTGAAGCTGTGTCTGATGGAGCAGAGAGGATGTCGGGAGTTGATGGAGCAAAGTGCTGACTGGCCGAGCTCATCCCGGGTGACATTTCTAAACGCTAGTGTGTCAGTAAAGAACACCGCCGTCATTGTGTCACCTTGTCGTCAGGCAGACAGGCATCGGTGTTATTTAGACCCGAGGCTCATCAGATTTATTTATTTTTTTGTGGCTGCGTGGGATTAATCGAGCATGATTCGATTAATCCCACGCAGTAAGCTGGGGAAGAACACAATTCTTAACCAAACACTAGTGGGTTTTGTTTCTGGATCTTTTTTTTTTGTTTTGTTGTTAATTGATTTGAAATATTGGGTTAAAAATCATTAAAGTTACGAGACTCAAGAGTTTCTCACTGATTAGGATGAAAACAGATGTCATGAGCTTCCGGATGAAATAGCATTGCCTGAGGTTAATTAAGGCCTGTTGCCACAACAAGCTTTGTTGGACGATAAATTGGCCCAGACGTTATCACAATAAACGATAACATTGGTGTTTTGAGATCATTTTCAAGTAACATAGTTGTAATAGCAGAATAATTCAAGAACACATGCTCAAAGGTCAATAGACCTAATGAACATTTAACACCTGAACTGGAAGACGTTTTTATACAAAATAAACAACACAACAGAAACAACGAATAAAATAATTTGTCAAGTCTCTGTAAACAAAATGGTCCTTCAAAAAAAAAAAAAAAGGGCTAGTGCAGACCAATGCACCAGACTGAAGACTTTTGTTTTCCTTTCAGAAAAGAGGCAAACGATTAATAGTACAAATGGAAATTACTATGCTTGATTCAATTTATCATGCAGTTGATTGATTTATTGCTTATTACGACAGACTTTTGTCCAAGATCTAAATCCACGGATACTGAGAATGATTAGCTTTCATTCGATTGTGACACTTCTTGCCCGATAAACTGCCGGTGTTACTTTAGCCTGCTCCGTACAGCGTCTGCAGCAAAGGAAAGTGGAAACACGAGAAGTCCCGTTTTCCACATTCCATTGAATCTCACGGGTGATATGCACCTACCGAGACAACACAGCTGTGGAAGACATCGGGACATTTACGTATAAAACCGACAGCTCACTTCTACGAGTGGATCCACTGACTGGAAACAAAAATCAATGGTTTTATATGGCGTATCATGACATAGCTGGAAGCTATGGGGAAACAGGATTTTTAGAGGTTACAGAGACGGTCTTCTCATCTGAGGGAGGGTCCCAGATCTTCACACATGGTGTAAAAACGAAAAGGTCTCCACCCTGTGTGACATCATCCTGTGTGGGTCACTTTCAGGTCTGTGCTGAGCGACAAAGATTGATTTGCAGCGTTGTTCTCTTGCCTATTTAGTTCTCTTGCTTTTCTTTTCTCTTCTCCACCTGTTGACTGTTTTTGTTACAAAGTGTTTTGTTAATTTCGTCTCTATAGCAACTCGGGGCAATTGAACACACAACAACAAATTTAGTATCCATTGTTTCTTTGGTTGGTGGAGTTGGTGCTGGATGTGAACATCTAAGTGTAACATCTAGTAACATTTAGTAACTTTATTCCTGCTGAAAAGAAATTGATCATAGTTGAAGACTTTTCTTTTTTTCTCTCTCTCAAAACGTCGAGTAAACGTGAACTTGTGAAACTGTTGTCGAATAACTTTTCTGAGTTGTTTTTTTCGTTTCTTTCATTATCTGGTCAACAGTGATGCATTCTGGGCACACAATAAATGGGATATATTTCAATGTATCAGGCAGACTAATTATTGGAGACGTTAGTGGGGTTACTGCTACTCCTGGTTACTAATAAACAACCAAAGTAGAAACATCCATGTCGGCGTCTCGTGAAAAGTACTAGACAAGTACTAGCCGATGTTCACCTCTCCTTATTAGCATCGGGAGCAGGAACGTATAAGGCATGTCCTCTGGCGCT
The DNA here is from genome assembly GCA_903066825.1 of Alfaro cultratus. NCBI lineage: Eukaryota > Metazoa > Chordata > Actinopteri > Cyprinodontiformes > Poeciliidae > Alfaro > Alfaro cultratus. Next base: position 71,886 of record CAEFZX010026675.1, on the reverse strand, counting down.
CTCTTTTTAATCCTTCTCCTTCTTCCAGAGATGCTGCAGTCCGCATCTTGCTGACGCCCGGCAATGTGGGCCACCAGGTCCGCTGAGTCAGGCCGCAGCTAGAACAGAGAACGTCGACAGTGACTCATCTTACATTAGCTTGGTGTGCGCCTGAATGGAAACGCTGCCAAAAGAACACTTTTATTTTAAACTTTCATCGCAGAGTCTCCAGCATCTCGCTGCGCCGCGTCTCTGCAGAGAGAGAAATTATTTTGGCACCGGTGCCTGACCTTCATGTGTTAGTCGCCGGGGAGAGGAGAGGTGTGGCTCTCTGCCTTTCTTCTATAACCGAGCCACGTCGCTGCAGAACGAAGGTGCCGTGACGACCCGTTTGATCGCCCCGAACTCTATTATTCCCTCGCCTAAAATGGAGCAATGAGCACCATTAACTCTGGCAGTGATAATATGAATTATTCTGCTATATTTAGTATCTTACTTCCAGAATATCCCACAATCTATCTTCCTCTGCCTTTCATTTGGTGGCATAAATATTCATTCATTCATTCATCATTCACTTTTTCTCTTTTTTTTTCCAGATTTCTTTGAATCTGGCTCCCTTTATTCAGTTATTCCCTTTGTTTCTCAGATCTCCACCTGGCAGCAGAGCTGGGGAAGACTTTACTGGAGAGGAACAAAGAGTTGGAGGACTCTTTGCAGCAGATGTACATCACTAATGAGGAACAAGTGCAAGAGATTGAGGTATGAACCTTGAGCTTCTGTCCAAGCATTGGTCAAAAACTCAACAAATATCGCATCACCCCACTCAGTAATCAGGCTTGTGAAATCAACACGTTGGCCCCATTTGTTTTTTTTGTTTTCTACTTGCGTCTGACGGCAGGAACGGGATATCAATCCACCTGGATTCAGCACAATAAAACTGGCAAAATATGCAAGTGAAAAAGCTTGCACTACAACCACTGAGAAAAAAAGCGAGGTTTCTAGAAGGAGTGGTTTGATTTTGATGCAGTTTAGTCTGCCTGCACCCCCACAGATGAAATTAGAAAAGGCCAGAGGGGGCTCACCTTGAGAAAAATGTGGCGTTGCAGCCTTAAATTTCAGTGTACTTTATTAGGATAAACCGACACAAAGTTGCGCATCATTGTGAGAGTTAAGTTATGTTTCTTTTATGATTCATTTTTGTACTAATAAAAATGTTGCATGCATTTGTAATCAGTCCCCTTTAGTATGAAACTCCTAAGCAGTATACAGTGCAGCCAACTATCTGCACAAGTTTGCTCATCTTAAGCTCATAATTAATGCAGCTGTTTTGTGACGGAAATGTTAGAAAATGAGTGACCAAACAGCATCAGCAGACGGAGTAGAAGTTTAAAGCAGGGTTAGGTTATGAGTCAATATCCTAACCATGTAAAAATGTAGCATGGGACATGGGAACTTTCTTTTTCTTTTTTTTCTGTAGATGCAACAGTTTATTCATTTATTGCACTGATCAAATGAGGCCAAAATGTAACTTTTTCACACGTATCCAAAAAAAACACTGTACATCATCCGCGTCGTTAAGGTGTTCAGAATGGATCGATCGAAATGTAATCCACACTTTTTAGATTTTTATTAGTAAAAAATGTTGGTCTGTCACATGAAACCACTGCAGTTTCACCAAGAGGCACTTATATATTAGCAAGGCCCCATCAAGAAACTTAGCGACAGTTTTTTCTGCTCCTACATCACTCCTCTCACATCCTGGGTTTTTCTTACATATGAGCGGCCATGTTGCTGGCCGCTCATATGTAGCTGAGTCGTGTTTTTAAATGTTCGAGTTGACGTTTCAGAAATGAAAAAATGTGCCCAAGTCGAATTATTGCCGTCATTCCTGTCACATCGGCATTTGTGTTTGGCTCTCTAGTACCTGACCAAGCAGCTGGAGGTCCTTCGGGACATGAACGAGCAACACGCCAAAGTGTACGAGCAGCTGGACGGCACGGCCAGGGAACTGGAGCGCACCAACCACACGCTGGTCAGGGACAGCAGAGCCTCGCAGCAAAAGATCGAGAGGTGTGAAGGACGAGCGCTCTCCTGACCTGCTTTAATCGTTTGGCCCTCATTCATTCCTTTATATTAGCGCTTAAATGTAAAGCACGGTTTCCTCTCCCCCTCCACAGAAAGCTTGCAGTCATCCAATTAAAATAAATAGAAAGTTTTTGCACTTCAGTTGTTTCATCCTAATTAAACTGTCCAATAATGATTAATCTGATTAGGCGTTTCAGCCCTAAGTTGTATGCCCTTTTTGTTTTTCTTCTGCTCCAGCTTGACGGGCACTATTGAGACTCTGCAGAACCAGGTGGAGTCTCTGTCGGCGCAGGTGGAGCAGCTCCGCTCAATGGAGCAGCTCCGAGTCAGGAGAGAGAAGAGGGAGCGACGCAAGACCATCCACTCGTTCCCGTGCCTGAGGGAGCTCTGCACCGCGCCCAGGTGGGTGTTTTCTGTACAATCAGCAAACATAAACCCCAGCGGGGGACAAAAGAGTGAAGCTCCAATGACTTTCCTGTCCAGGTACGAGGATGAGTTTGTAGTGGGCCGGGCCGAGAGCTTCACGTTGGACGCCAAGAGTCAGCCGTGTGAGGAGGACAATCAGCACCTGAGGGAGGCGGTGTCGGCGCTGAGAGCCGCCGTCCGGACTGAGAGGGGTCGGAGGGAGGGGGTGGAGAAGGAGTGCAACCTCCTGATTGCAGAGTTCTCCCGGCTGCAGACGCGGGTGCAGGTAGAGACGCAAAACGATTGCTTTTTTTTATCGAGCCACTTTGCTCCACAAGCTAGCGCAGCTAGCAAGTAATGTAAACGTTTCTGACGAGAAAAGAACCAGATCTAAGCGGTGAGCTGATCAGGGTTTCTCTCTCTTTCTCTGTCTCTCTCTTTTTCTCTTGCTCTCTTTTTTGTTTCCTGACAGGATGCTGAGAGCTGCCAGGCTCGCGTGCGGGAGCTGGAGGTGGAGCTGCAGGAGCTGCAGCAGCTTCGCCGCGCGCGGACTTTCCTCCTGAGCGGCGAGGACGACGGCGTCGCCCTAACCCAGACCGTCCTCAGCATCACCCCGGAAACCGACACGTTCCTGGAAGTGGAGGAGATCCACGCGGGTGGTGGCGTGCGGGAGGAGACCGAGGGCGGAGGCGGCGTCGGAGGCGAGCAGCTGCCGGAGTCCAGCCCCGTGAGGAAAAGCTGCAGCGACACGGCGCTCAACGCCATCGTGGCGCGGGACGCGTCCGGCCGCAGGAGAGGCAGCTACGCCCTCCACGCCAACAGCGTCAGGAAGAGAGGGATGTCCATCCTCAGGGAGGTGGACGAGCAGTACCACGCCCTGCTGGAGAAATACGAGGAGCTGCTGGGGAAGTGCAGGCGGCACGAGGAGAGCCTGTGCCACGCCGGCGTCCAGACATCCCGTCCCGTCTCCCGCGACCCGTCCATGAAAGACTGCGCGGCGGGCCCCGTCCCGGCACCTCCCCCGACGCCCACCCAGTCCCCCTCCACTCCCGAAGCCATGGAGAGCATCAGCAAGCAGGTGGATGCGGTGGATAAGCGGCTGGGGCAGAACACTCCGGAGTACAAGGCTCTTTTTAAGGAAATCTTCTCGCGCATCCAAAAGACCAAAATGGACATCAAAACGACCAAAGCCGCCAAAACGAGCAAATCGGGCAAATCAGGCAAATCAAGTAAACACTAAAGTCGACATCGACTGTACAGATGAGGATGTTGGTGCTCTTTGTGAACAAGGGGCTAGCCTAGTGTACGCAATCTTATAGAGGGCGCTGCTACTACAACTAATGTTTTAATTTCTTCCAGAGCTCAGCTAAGCTAACCCCAGCAGAAAATCAACCAAATCTGAAGTGCATGCCTTCCAACCTAGTGAACCTTCTAGAAAATGAATCTGTTACATTTTATTCTTCTCCATTGTCTTAGCTAATTGAAAGTACAGGAAAAAAACATTTGTAGGCTAATTTGACTGTCTCACTTACTCTACAATATTACAATTATAATACCATAGCTGGCAAAATGTTTCAGTTTTGCACTTTAGGTTCAGGTTTAAATCAAATAAGACAAATTGGCTCTTAGAGGGGTGGAAAGCAAACGTAACATTAACTCAAGCCAAATCTGTTTACTACTAAACAAGCTTGACTCATATTTACGTATTTCCTGTAAGAGAGGTTGATCTTACCTACAAAAGCCTTTATATGGCAAAACCTTAAAGCGTTTCAACCATAATTGTATTTTATTGGGATTTTATGCAATAGACCAAAACAATGTAGTTTATTATTGTGAAAGTGATCGAGCTTTTCTTTCTACGGTTTCTTTAAAGATAAAATCTGACTGCTAATCTGACATCTGTTCAGAGAATCAGCTTCAAGATTCAGACTTTTTATGATAAATTAAAAAACATTTATTTATTTTTTGTCCTCTTCCCAATAATATGCGTCTTTGTCTTGATTTATCCTACAAAATCCCAATTGAATGCAGCGACATTTGATGTGGTTGTGTGACCTAATGTGGAACAGATCAATACTTTTTCAAACCACTGTGCTGCCTGTGTTTTGACCTGGAGGTGCTGGTCATAAAATGCTACGCTAATCCTGTCAGCGCTGCTAAAAAATCTTTTTAGCTAAGTCTAGATAAGGATGTGATCTCTCTATTTGGTCCTGAGCTTTCTGCAGGTTTACCAAGTGGCTACATTGACCTGAATAAAAGTGAATCCATTTTCCAAAGCGAACCGGACTTTTGGGTCACTTTTGGGCAAAATCTTACCTGCCTATGTACCTGTGTCTTAACTCCTGCATATGTCTTTGTCTTAATTACAGTGAAGATGAGCTATTTTATGTTTTGTTTTTAAGTTCTTGGGGGAGAACTTCAGCTGCTTTTTGTATTTAGTTCCCACTTTGACATATAAAACTACATTTGAGTTGACGTGAAGGAAGGGACTGTTTGGCTACAATACACAGTTATCGTGACATGGGTGTTTTATGTTTCACGGTGGACATGAACTGATTCCTTCTCTCTGCACCATGCTCAGGGATAGACAGCTGCAAAACGTTCTCAACTCAATCCAATGTTCCGTTCAACGTTCTCTGCTCATTTTCGTTTTTCATTTGCCTCTGAAATCAGAACTTTGATTCAGGTCAGAATAAGAATTCAGTTCATGAATAACGTCCCACCTGATGTACTTAAATTCCAGTTCCTAGCTAGAAAACAAGTCGGGCTTGCTAGTTTTTGAGCTCCATGACCAGGATACTTACTATAATATTGATGACGATAATAATTCTTATTGATAGGCGTTAATTACAATATATTTATAGCCTTTTGCGAATTGAAATACTAAAGAAATATGTACAGTACTGTATGTGCACAAGGTTAAAAGAGATCCAAACCATTAAAGCGCAGGAAGCGGTTTGTGGCTTCAACTTACTCTATGTTTATACCTGTGGCAGCCATTTTGTATTTTCAGGTCAGTATTGGTGGGATATCTCCCGCTTACCAAGTGTAAGCTTCACACAGCATCCCAATTAATCTCCCTAAATCAGAGACAGGATGGTTTTACCTTTTGATAACGATTACAGCGAATACTTGCTGAACAACACTTAAAATGTCTGTCAACATGGTGGTGCTCGGGAAAACCTGGTTTTTATTACAAATCCTAAGTAGAGTTCTTTCACAGTCTATGAAAATTTGGGAAAAGTTTAGGGTATGGAAAAAAAATTTTGTTTGTTTTTTAACTATTTTCCAGGTCTTAAATGGCATGGGTAAAACAGTATCAAATTTCTTTTTATTTTCTTGGGTGTTATTATTTCCCCTCCAAAAAAATATAAATGAATGCAATCCAACTAGATTCTTTATCCAAACAGGTTGCTCTTGACGATGACTCCATCCCGCCTCAGTGAGATATACTTCTATAAATAAAGGTGAAGTGAAAATAGTGAAGTAATAAACAATCTGTCCTTGATTTGCCACATCATATTGACAATTTAGCATTTTATCCACCGTTGTTTTTGATTCTCAACCTACTCACTGAATATACACGCTATTTCACTCACTGGTCTTTTGGCAAATTTGAATTCAGGTTGAACTGGGCCTTTTTTCTTTTAATTAGGTCGTATTAAATTCCAAGCAAAGCGATAAAAGTGCTATTTTGGGACTTTATTTCTAAGTGAAATATTGTTTACTGATTGTTTATCTAATTTTCATGTGTTATATGATATTTCTGTGTCATATGGCAAGTAGAAGAATAAAAGATTTTGAAATAAATCTGGTCTAAGTTAATCCAGATGTTAAAAACGCACTGAAACAGAAAATCCAAATTTGTTTCACCAGTCAAGACTATTTTAAGCTGAATATTTTGTTCTCAAATGTCCAGAATGTTATAACAGAAAATTAAAAAAAATCTAGACAAAGAGTTTAGGATGAAATGTAATTGTCAAATAAAAATCTGTTGGGGAAAAGGAAAAAAATGGAGTAATCTTGCAGGATCTGGCATTCCAAGGCTTTTTCTCACTGCTACAAACTCTTTCACTCTACACTACTAATGTAGAACCATGTAAAATCACAGTAAATTAGATGTAAAGGTTAATGTTGAACCACCGTTTGCGCTTCTTTAAAGTTCCTCAATGCTACCTGCTGGCTGTGCTCTATAGTAACTCTCATGTTCAGTGTATAAACCGTATTTCTGAAAACGCTCTTGAGTGTTTGGGAGGAGCGCGCTGACGGTCTCTGAGATTGTGTAGAAATAGTCTACCAGGCTATCTAAATACTGAACACGTTTTTTATAGGAACGTGTGCAGGCACAGGCAGTTGTTGGAGTCAGTGCTGCATCTCACTTGCCAGATGTTTGGGGACAATGACAGCGATTCTGTTGTCATTAGTTGGGGGCAGATGGCAGATTGCACGTCACAAACACTCTACATTTTGAATCTCTGGAGATATACTAGAGTTTTTATTTTAATATAACAAAAGTATCAGAGAGGTTTTTCTTCAATTTACTCTTGACAGACACACTGTGTAGCTGACGCATAATAAGTAAAAAGGCTTCAAACCAGGATTCTATTTAACACCTAGCAGTCTTACCAAACTCTTATTATAATAACCTGCAACACATTGCACCTCTTATGCAATCTGCAATGCCTTTTTTTTCTGGTAACCTTCTATATATACAGCTTTATAAAGAATGTTGTTCCAACTCCTCACCTACACTGTCAGCATAACCATGCCTGAAACTTTTCCTTTTCTAGACGTCATATGTGTGACTCAGTGGTCTGTAAGACTTTAAGACAGAACGGAGGCTGGATGATTATTAAGATTAGTTTACACTCTTAGGAGTTTAATGATACAATGTTGCGTATGTTAGCATAATTAGAACTAAGTATGACTAAAGGGCAGCAAGCGGAATTTTAGTGTTGACAAAACCATGCTAAACCAAGGCTTATGGCCCTGTGGAGTTTTACTCTGTATTGCACTTGAACGCAACGCCATTTGCTATCTGACAATTTTCTCTGTCTTTATCTTTGTTTTTCTTTATATATATATATATATATATATATATGAACTTTATTTGCCTATGTGTAACTGTCTGTAACATCAAACTATATTTTACTATCTTGTTTTAATGACTTGCAATATTCTGTTGTTTTGCTGCCATTGTTTAGATGAACTCATTCTTACTCCATATCATGATGAAACATCTATTAATAAAGAACAAAGCAAATGCATTTATCGTTTCGTGTGTTTTGTGTGGGGCTGAATTGTAAAAAAAAAAATCGAGACATTATATGTGGGGTTACAGTAAGTGGTTATTTAAAATGTGAAGAAACGAAGACAAGTGTCTGTTTTTCAAGAAAAAATGAAGACATTTCAATACTATGTAAATTGACACACTCAAAATATCTCCAAAATTATGCTTTCAGCATTCAAATGCTACCAAAAGCATATTATGTGGTGGGGAGTTTTATTTTTCAGGACTCGGTGAGTTTGAATGACGCTTTGGCTCAGATGCGATCACAAAACAAGAATCCATCGTCCATAAAACCTCCGTATTCACGTATCTCTAGTGAAACCCGAGACCAACTGAATACACAGACCGCGTGGCCTAATGGATAAGGCGTCTGACTTCGGATCAGAAGATTGAGGGTTCGAGTCCCTTCGTGGTCGTCTTTTGCGAATGTAAATAGTCTCTGTTTCAGGTAATGCAGTCTAGCACATTGTTATCCGCTTCATTAATGGACCATGGTTAAGAGTTAATATTGCTAGTTTTTAACAAGTAAAGTGTGTTTTCTGGTATGCCATGTTAGTGAGGAGTTTATAACAAAAACCAAACCGTACAAACAATATGGATATATACTAATCTAAATAAACAAAAGCATCACACGCGTATACACTTTATATACAATATAATGAAATATAACTGATAATACACAAAACCACTCTATATGAACGACAATGTCCGCTTTCAACCTTTTAAGTCAAGTCACAAGGCCTGTTAATTGTATCTTAGCAGAGTGGCGCAGCGGAAGCGTGCTGGGCCCATAACCCAGAGGTCGATGGATCGAAACCATCCTCTGCTACGGAATTTTTTAAATTTTTTTTTTTCCACTCCGTTTTTAAACAAGGAAATTAATCCTTATATGCGCTATATATTTTTCGCAAATTTTTCTCATATACGTCGACAATATTCACCGTCTCAAATATCCATTATCGCGTAGACTAAGCATCTATATGCGCCTATATTTCATGACGCATACAAAACTTGTCTTCCTGTCATTGAATACGTACATTTGAAAACATACACGCCAATAGAAGAATCATGATAAACTATACGGTTACAAAAACAACAAAAAAACCGCTTATATGTGCAGCATTATCATTTAATGAGGAAAACTATTACTATTTACCTAAAGGCAAAATCTGGCATCTCAACAAAACCTCATAAAATGATTTCTAGCAAGGATGGTCGATTTTGGCTACAGTAATTAAAATACGATGGCAACTTGAAAAAAAAAATAATATAAAAACATATTTTGTAATTATGTTCCACTGGACATGCATAATTTGCAACGTGTGTAAGATTTTCATAAAGAAAACATATGCATGTTTGTTCATTTTCATTGCAGCAGCTGATCTATATTTATATACAGAAATATGTGCTCTTCAATATTAAAACCAAAGAAGCTACAGAGAATATGTATTTGTGTCAGAACTAGGGTTTATTCTATCAATCAATTTAACATTTAATGTGTAGGGAATGTTCCAAGCCATTGGAGGAAGTAATACATATGAAAAATCAGATATGGTGCTTCCATCATCCTTCTCTCTTGGTTATTTTAGTAGAGTAAGGAGCCAATAAACATATCTGCTCAACTTATTATCACCAGTGGCAAAGATGAAAAGCCTTCAAATACATAAATAAATATTTTATTACAGTAGCACAATCCCACATTAAACAATGAAAAAAAAAAAAAAATCAAAGTTTTATTTCAAATGTTTATTCAGAAAATCATTAGTAGCGCATTTCTTTGTACAACTGGAAAACACAAGATGCAAGTCTTGGCTGCAACATTCTATTTTACTTGTAGCACCTTGTTAGTACCTAGTTGGACCCCCGTTTGCCTTCAGCACCGCGTCAATCCTCTGCGTCATAGACTCAACAGCATGTCTGAAACATTCTTCGGAGATTTTGCTCCACACGTGCGTGACGGTGTCACTCAGCTGCTGCAGATTTGTCGGCTGAACACCCATCATGCGAATCTCTCGCTCCACTGCATCCCACAGGTGCTCTATCGGATTGATATCCGTCGACAGCGGAGGCAACTGAAGTACGCCGAACTCGCTTTTATGCTCAAGAAACCAGCTTGAGACGACTTCGGCGTTATGATGGGGCGCATTCCCCTGCTGGAAGTAGCCATCGGCAGACGGGTACACCGCGGTCATAAAGGGACGGACATGGTCTGCAACAAGATGGAGGTAGTCTGCTGCGTTTAAACTATGCTCAATTGGCACTAATGGACCCAATTTGTGCCAAGAAAACATCGCCCACACCATTACACCACCAGCACTCTGAACCGGTGATCCCACGGAGGACGGATCTAGGCTTTCTTGTTGCTCATGCCAAATTTTGATCTGACCGTCCGACTGCTGCAGCTGAAATCGGGTCTCGCCGGACCAGGCAACGTTTTTCCAATCTGTTACTGTCCACTTCTGGTGAGCCTGTGCGAACTGTAGCCGCATCTTCTTGTTCTTTGCCGTCAGGACTGCCCGCCGGTGCGGTCTCCTGTTGCTGTAGCCCATTTGCTTCAAAGTTCGGCGTGCCGTGCGTTCAGAGATGGTATTCTGCACGCCTTTGTTGTAGCGGGTCGTTATCTGAGCTACCGTCGCCTTCCTATCGTCTCGAATGAGTCGGTCCATTTTCATCTGGCCCCTGACGTCGACGAGGCATTTCCGCCCGCAAGACTGTCGAGTGCTGGACATCTTCTTCTTCTCGGACCATTCTCTGTAAACCCGGGAGATGGTGGTGCGTGAAAAGCCCAGCAACTCGGCGGTTTTTGAAATACTGAGACCGGTACGTCTGGCGCCAACAATCCTGCCACGGTCAAAGTCACTTAAATCCCCGTTCTTCCCCATTCTGATGCCTACTTTGAACTTCTATATGTTTCCTTTTCACATCTAGACGCCTTATATGCACAAAGCAAAGTGGCCAATGAGTGTGAATTACAAAACGATCGCTCAATATTCCATCATCAGTCGAAATCCACTCGTCGGCTGTTCTTGACTGATGAAAGGATTTTCTTCTGTCTGAGTCGCTCTTTGTTCCTCTTCTCGATCCTGTGTGACATATGAAATGTCAAGCTTGCAGTTTAAACATATACAGAAGCCCAAATCAATTAATTTCACTGGGTATCACCTGGCTGCTCTTAGAGCTACGTCTTCGTCTGATGGTTCGCGAGGTCTCTCGCTGGCCTCAGCTACGATGGCCGAAATCTTCTGTAGACAGTCCAAGAGGTTTCTCTGCTGACTCCTGCTCACCTCCGAGGTCACCAGGAGCTCCCCGGCCTTATTGATGCGGTGTTTGCTCTGTGGAGTTTTTTGAAGTGGAAATGAAATATAAAATGTAATATATATATATATAAAAAAAAAAAAAAGGATATAAGAAGTAGACATCAGGTGTAACGTGTGCGATTCTCCAGATGTACAAAAAGATACACGTGCCATGCAACGAACCTTTTCTACGATTTTCTGTCGAACGTCTTCAGGGATCCAGTCGGCCGTACGCACGTGAAACCGGACCTCTGCTTTAGTGCTGACTGTGGATTAAGGTCATAACTTTAGAACAAAAACACTCAAATAACACTTTTAGATCAACTGTAGGCTTAACAGCGGAGTCTTGCGGAAGTACTTATGGCTCTAAAATTGTAAATCCAAGTAATATACACATTTTTGCAAAGCTCTGTACAAAGAAAATCTCTTTAAAACTAGCATTTGTTTACCTTTATTAACGTGCTGACCTCCAGGACCGCTGCTCTTGCTGTAGGACACAGTCAGACGCTCTATGACCCAATAAGGGAGAGGACATAAATAAATAAATAAAAATAAAAAAGTCAATCAGACTTTTCTTTTTCTTGTTTGACTCATCGGTTCATTTACCTACTGGAATGTGCACGTGCGTGTCCTGTTGAAGACAAAACAGTCATATATATATATATATATATATATATATACATATATATATATATATATATACACTACTCATCTTATCGCCATTTTTCTGATGAACAAATTAGACTATTACATGTAGTACAGTCATAACTAATTGTTTTTTTTCCCCATATAAACGAAGGCTGGTCTTTATTTTACGTACCTCCGAAGAGTCTGACCCTCGAGTCCCATAATAAAGTTTCGACAAAGTGCTGTTGGTTAATTTGAAGCTAATACAGCTGAGCTTACCGAGCGGAGGACTCGCATTCACGCTGCTACTACTGCAAAGTGAATATAAGCGACGAATAAAACAGGTCGCCATGTTACTCATGAAAGTCCGCGCTCTTCCTCTGGTGTTTTATGGCACCGGTACAGTGTAATACCGCCCCCTGCTGAAAGAGTATTTATAAAAGAGGTGGTAACTTTTTAACATATTAACTATCCAATTGAGCTAATAAGTTCATATTTACCGAGTTTGGTGCAACTTCGGGTCGTTTTGTATTTTTTCCCCCATAAAACTGCTGTCAATTAAAAAATACCATGCTGGTTCTTTCGTTTCTTAATGTACTGTGGAACTGTAATTGAAGGAGTATACCGCCACCTACTGTAAAGGAGTTGATGTTGACTTGATTTCTCATTATTATTTTCTATATCCACATTTGTAGTTACTACAGTGCATTCATAATTGCATGCCTGTATTTTTACATGTAAAAATTAAAAATTTTAAATGAACATATGAACATGAGCAGTATAGTAATATTTGACAACTTTATTAAACAGTGTAACATATTTTCCTCCTGGAAAGATAAGCAAAATGCAATACTGGAGGTCTGGTTTCAACATTTTTCATGTTCCACTGAAGCAACAATCACTGTGTTGAAGATTAAGTATTTTTAACACTAGTATTAGTCTCTATGGTATCATTTTAGAAACATTTTTTCTCCAACCCAACTTTAATTTCACTACGGTCTACTGTCTTCTATTTCTAATTTTCTTTGCTAGCGTTCCCTCAAAAGCATTCCCACTACTTTCTCAAGCCTTCCTGTCTAAAGACCGAATCTCCCATTTCTGAGCCATTCATAATGCCGATGTACCGATCCGGCACCGTTAATAATTACAACAGTCTGGAATATTCTCCCATTCTCTTCCGACTTCTGTTCATACCACACGCCATTTTCGACGCCTCGTTTGGGCGGCCATTCAAGAATGTTGCAAGCCTTTCACCACAAGCCAGCTCGACCTGCAAGAGACTTTCTTACCTAGACAATCAGACCGCTGCTCCAGGACGTCCTCCGGGCCGCTGGCAGCTGACTGACAGTGTTTACTTAGTGCTGTAGCCGCTGTACACAATGGAGAAACGCTACCGGAAACACGTGCCCTCCACCTTCCACTGTAGGAAAATACGCAATCTTCACCCAACGAAGTTTTGATTTCTGACTTTAGTTTGTGCTTTATTTTTACTGCCAGTGAAGTTGTTGGGATACGTGTGTTATATATGGGCGACATCACAGTTATAAATCAATGAGTCTGATGACAAAATGTCAGGTTCCACCGAGATTTGAACTCGGATCGCTGGATTCAGAGTCCAGAGTGCTAACCATTACACCATGGAACCGTGTGAGGCGTTCGTCACAAAGATACCTTTATAAACACACGCATAACTGTATTTCTGACATGCTTCATATATTTAATTGTTACATCTTAAACATTGACACTCCAGTCAAACAGCTTCTGTTTCTTATTATATTAGACAGTTGTTACTGTCTGGTTAATATGTTTAACGACGCCCCCCTGCTCAAATGTTTGTGCTACCTCAAAAAAAAGCTTCTAAATTTTTATTATAAATTAAAAAGGGAGGCTCTTCCTTTGCAGAAGTGCTCATTTTGGCAACGCATCGGAATCATTGTTCTATGGTTCGATTGCGGTCCGAGAGCTAGGGATGGAAACACAGGGTGCGCTCCTTGGCAGTCAGCCGGCGAATGACCTGGGTAGTAATGATTAATAAAGGGAGTGGGCGGAATTTTTGTCTTAGCAAAATGTTTTTGTTGTAGAAGTACGGGGTGCATTGAATGACCCTTCTGTCTTTTTATGTTCAAAGCCAAGAGCTATGTCTCCATTCTCGGAACAACCTGTTTCCAGCGCAGGCAGGTTGGGAGTGTCCTTTCCGAGTCCAACAATTAATGACTAAATTAATTAGTCATTAATTTAGATGACTAATTACAAAGTATGTTCTCTCATATTTCCACCAGTCAACCGGTTGAAGAAGGCCCGCCTCTTTCACGTGTGGATCTGATAAAAAGGCAAGCCTCATTCTGACTGGTACACCCAATTCCTCACCTGTTGACAAAATTGCACCCTCACATTGACTTTACTGATAATAATAATAATAATAATAAAATGGCATTTATATTTGCAACCAAAACGTCTGTTATCTCCATATCAGCCACATATCATGTAGAAGTGGGCGCCCGCCTCTCCTCGCCGATGCGATGATTGAAATGCTGTTCATACCACGCCTAGCCGGCGCACACAGCGTAGCGGGTGAGAAATGGGGCGGACCCAGTAAGTGTCCAAGGAAGGAAAACAAAACAGAAGATCTGCGCATTTTATATGAATATAAATACATTTCGTAACACACACACACAGCTGTGCAGTATTTTTGAGCATTATTCTGGTATAACTAGCTAAGGAGTAATTTTGTTAGTTTCTAGCCTGTTTTTCGCAATAGCTCTAAGGTATTTTTAGCAAGTTAGCTCTAAGGCTAGCAGCTAAAAATGACCGCAGCTACCTCCGTTTTACACGGGTTGCTTTTGTTGGCTCCAGCTCCGCGTTGAAGCGTTGTGCTATCGGGAGTAAAACCACACATCAGTTGTCACAGCCTTGTTTTTCGTTTTATTTATTTTTTTTGCTAGCTCTGAACTCTGGTAGGTGAGAGTTTTCAGCGTTAGCTAGCGGCTAACACATGTGAGGCAGAAATGAAGTGGGGGGAATTTTGCAATCGAGGAAGTCTGATGTGACGGCAAAAGGGCGAAGATCGGGTCATTGCCAGAGCAGATGAAGTCATGCCTGACGTGTGTTTCTCAAGACACTCCTGGTCCTGGTATAACAGCGGCTAGCAGGTTCGGTTAGCAGTTAGCAGCAGCAGTAGTAGTAGTAGTAGTAGTGAGGGATTTCAGCTTGTTTACAAAATGCCTGGAATGGTGGCGTTCGGGAGGCGCTGGGGGATCGCCAGCGATGACCTCGTCTTCCCCGGCTCTTTCGAGCTGCTGCTCCGCGTCCTCTGGTATGTTGCTGCACCTCGTACACATGTTCCTTGTCTCTCACATACTTTCCAAGAGTTCCGATGTTCGATGCCGTTCCTCCTCAGGTGGATCGGCACCTTGATCTTGTTCACCTATCATAAGGGTCACTTTGATTGTAACGGGGGCGGGGTTCTTCACACCTACCTGGTTGGACTCTTGGTCGTGCTGGGGTTCATCATCCTGTCACTGTGGGCCATTGTCTATGTCAGTGGCCAAGGTAAGTAAACAAAAGGACACATTTGCTGGACGATAAATTGTCCCAGACGTCACTGCGATAAACGATAGTATCGTTAATAACGTTTATTGGAGACTGACAATAGAAGACATTTTAAATATACAAAACCACAGAATAAAAAGTTATCACTCAATCAATAAAGTTTATTTGCACAGCACATTTCAGCAACAAGGCAGTTCTAAGTGCTTTGCATCATAAAAACACAAAGTCATAGAACACACAGTCAACATTTGTAGTTAACAATTCTAAAGTCCCTGTAAACAAAATTGTCCTTCAGAAAAATGACTGAGACGAAAGCACCAGACGCAAGACTTTCGTCATTCAGTTTTTGGTAGAAAGAGAGAAAAGAGAAACAAAACATAAATCACGCAGACGGAAATGATTGAGTTTGTTCAAATCTACAATGCGATTAATCGTCTTATTCTGACAGGCCTATTTCAGGTAGATGCTGTTGGTTCACGTGTTTCTCGGCTACAAATGTCGGGGAGTCATCTGGTGCGTCCAGATCTTCATCTCTATAATCTTGTCATTATGATTTTTATCGTCAAGCGTCAACTTAAGGTTGCGCTGCAACGGTCATATTGCGTAATCACGTAATGCAGGAAGGAAGTGGCGAACATTTTCTCCTGATCTGTGATGAAACACTGGCAATTTTCAAGAGATTTTGTAATAATTATAACATCCATCTAATGAAACATCCACCAGTCAACGCTGTTGTAATCATGTGTCATGAATGCCTTGTTCAAGATGTCTATTGTGGATATTAGTAATACCTGCTGATTATTCCCCCAGGCACCATTACCAACCCTGGTGCGCGGCGCTCCATGCCGGCCCTGGTCTACCTGCGGGCGTTGCTCTACATCCCAGAGTTTGTGTGGGCCTGCCTGGGAGCCGTCTGGGTGTCCGACGACAGCCGAGGTTGCAACCCAGCCACTGTGGGTGCTGTCATCGCTGCTGTTATTACCAGGTGGGAGCCTTTACGTGTCTTTTTTTAAATACATAATGTATATGCTAGTCAGAGACTTGGCGTTGGATGGAATGAGATGTGACAATGTACTTTGTGGTCACACCTCATATTTTGATACCGTTTCCAGCTTGTCCCCATCAGAGACAGTAGTTTAAATCAATTATTTCCCCCCAGCTGGATCATCCTGCTGTTCACGGGGCTGGGCGTGGTTTTCGTCTTCGATCCGATGGGCAGCCCCCGCCTTCAGCCGGGCCCCGCCGAGCCGCTGGGGGTGCGGGACATGGAGAGCAGCGGGGGCACCCAGTTCCTGTCCACGGCTCGCTCTCTGGCCACCAAGGTGTGGGAGTGCCGGCTGCGGCTGCTGTGCTGCTGCCTGCCGCAGGACGAGAGCCACCGGGCGGCTTTCTCCAGCATCTCGCAGCTCCTCAGCGACTTCTTCTCCGTAAGAGAGAAGCTTCAATCAACTTATATATAATATATATATGTCATTGGATTGCAGCGTGAGATTTTGTCTTGTGTGGAATGATGATGCAGGACACAGACCTGGTGCCCAGTGACATAGCAGCTGGTTTGGCTCTGCTGCACCAGGAGCAGGATAAGATGGAGCGCAGCAGAGACCCAGAAGACATCGTTGCCCACAGCCCCTCCTCCCCTATCGTAAGTAACACGGTTACAGTAAAACTCGGACTGGATGCCAATAGGGCTGAAACGAGTAATCGCATTAATGATTAATCGATTATTGAAACAGTCATCAACAAATTTAGTAATTGATTAATTGTTAAGTGGAGTGTACAGACTCAGGTCACCAAGTGACCTGAGTCTGTACCCTCCCCCCCCCAAACATATTCAGAGCAGCAATTAAACCAAAACTGTAGAAAAATTTATAGATTTTGCTTTTAAGATAAAAACAACTTTGTCTGTAAATATGTTTTAGGCAGAACTCATCGAGTGGTGTAGTATTAGCTTCACCCAGTTCAGATTTACTAAAGGAATGCTATGGTATTACATTTTAGGTAATAACATGTTTATTTTCTTACCTAAAAAAGGAATTAAATTAGTTCATTTGCATCCTTTGATGTATTTCTATTATTATACAAAAAAAGCTTAAGTGGTTAAGTGAAAAATCTGTAGAATATGCTATTTTATTTATCCAGTTAATCGATTGAACTTGAGAAGACCCGATACATGAATCTGTTTTTAAATTGATGGCCAGTTGCAGCCATAAATGCGAAGCCCTGTGCGTGCTTTTTAAAGTCCACCGCCTCTTCCTGTCCCAAGGACCAGGATCTGCAGACGGAGCTGGAGAAAGCGGCTCACTGCATGCAGTTTGCGGCGGCGGCTTACGGCTGGCCTCTGTACGTCTACTCCAACCCCTTCACTGCTCCCTGCAAGCTCAGCGGAGACTGGTGAGGCACTCTTTGAATATCAGGGCCGGTGTCGGGTCGGCTCCGCCTCGACTCCGACCCGAATCCTAACGTGCGTCTGCAGCTGCAGAACCCGCGCGGCGGAGTACGACATCGTAGGAGGGGACCACCTCGGCTGCCACTTCTCCTCCATCCTGCAAACCACCGGACTGCAGTACAGAGACTTTATATACGTTAGCTTCCACAACCAGGTGACAGTTGTGTTTATTTACGGTGCGGTCATTCCTGACCAGTCACGTTAAAGTTCTAAACAAACCCGATGTGCCCCACAGATCTACGAGATCCCGTTTTTTGTGGCGTTGGATCACAAGAGGGAAGCAGTTCTCGTAGCGGTCAGAGGAACACTGTCACTAAAGGTGAGTTAAATCGGACATGGTGAAAGATATTCCAACTCATATCAGGTTGTTTTTTTTAAAATACATAACATTACGTTATGTATTTTACATAACGTAATGTAAAATACATTACATTATGTATTTTAGTGCGGCGTTGTATGATAGACCAAGGGTCTGTAACCTGCTTTTTGTTTGTTTGTTTCTTCTGGACCACTTTTAGAAATCTGTCCAGCAAAAAGCATTTGGAACAAAGACCAACTAATTTTTAAAAAGTGACGCTTCTTGGGAAAAAAACCCCTAAAAAAAGGTCAAACTTGGTCAAAAAAATTGTGGTTTTTAAAACGTTTATCATTTTAAATGAAATAATAATTTTAATAGCAAGAAATGTATATATTTTTCTCTTTTTAAACATTTTGCCAATGCCAATAAATCAGCCTCTAAACGGCGTCATTAAAGTCTTGATGACTTTGGATAAAATAAAAAATAATAATAATTGAGCAATGCTTTAAAGTTGTGTCATAATTAGAAAAAGGTCAGTTTTATTGGGTTTGTTTCTTATATAATTGTGTGAACAATCTTATTTATTAAGTAATTTTTTGTCAAGTTGCACACTAAGTGTTTTTTTTTTCTTAGCATAATTTTCTATAAACTTTGAAGAAAACACACGGAACCGAAAAACAAAACGAATGAAAAAGGAAAACGAATACACAATTTTCCATTTATTTATGTTCTGTTTATTTATTCGAGATATTTAAAATGTCTCCCAGTTCCCGCTTTAAGCGTACTTGAGAAATTAAAAATGTATTCATCTTTGTGACGGCGTACTTGCATTATCACGCCATTATCACCATATTACTTGGAAAATTCTCTCAAAACTTCAATGTTATCGTTTATCGCGATAACTTCTGGGACAATTTATCGTCCAACAAAACTCGTTACCGTGACGGGCCGAGTCGGTTGTTTACATCCATCCTCGGTTTCAGAATCGCTTCCTTGTTTTTCTGAAAGACGGACTGCTGCGAAGCGAAACATCTCTCTTGCTCTGAAATATTAACGGGAAAACAGACGAAAACGGGAAGTGAGACTCGTTTGTATCCTGACATGCATCTGTGCGTGCCTATAATTAGATTGTGTGTATGTGAAAGGTGTTTGTGGCGATGCAGAAGGTTAAATCTTATTTCGACTTTGGTCGTCCACTAACAAAAATTAAACACTAAAAAAAAAAAGAACTTTTATGTTTCATGTTTGTTTTTCCCTGCAGGATGTTCTGACAGACCTGTCTGCTGAATGTGAGAACCTGCCAGTCGAAGGCGTGTCTGGGGCTTGTTACGCTCACAAGGTGAGGCACATTCCTACTGCACCTTTAGCCGTTAGCATAATCACAACTAGTCTTCTCTAAAAAAAACACGTAAATAACCAAATAATAATAGTGAATAAGTAAACGTATCTGCTGCAGGGCATGTGCCAGGCGGCCAGCTACATCTACAAGAAGCTCGTCAACGATGGCATCCTGAACCAGGCCTTCTCCGTCGCCCCGGTAACGAGTGAAAACAAAAAAACATGATTTTCTGTCTTAACTTTCCAGATATGTTTAGTGGAGTGTATGACCTGTGGTGATGAGGGACAGTTTATCTTCCAAAAGCCCTGAAACATAAAAAAAAAAAATATGAGGAGACTTTGAGTCTGCATCTGAAAATGGGTCGTCATGGCTACCGTTTAGCAGCATAAGGATCCAAAATGGCCGAATCAACTGACGGGGGGCAAAATAAATCAGATTTTTTTTTAAATAGGCTTTTCAGGAAAAATTTAAATATATATTTTGTAATGTGAACCAAAAGCAGTCCTTATGTTCCCACTCTTCTAGCTGTGAAGCCCGCAGCATCACAGGTCCTCCCACTTACTTAACAAAAGTGTTTTTCTACATTTTCATTGCTTGTTTTCACAAAAAAAAGCAACACACATATTTTCCCCCTTTTTAATTTTATGAAACTGTGCTACTGCAGTGAAAGGTTAATTTATATTAAGGCTCTGAACGCATCGAGCCAATACAATTGTGAGTATCTGTTTGTCGGATTTGTGTAAACGGTGTGTTTGTGTGTCGCTGTAATGGTAGGAGTATAAACTGGTGGTCACGGGTCACAGTCTGGGGGCCGGCACAGCTGCCCTGCTGGCCATCCTGCTGCGCACTTCCTTCCCCACCCTGCAGTGTTACTCGTTCTCACCACCAGGGGGCCTCCTGAGGTAAAGCACGACTTCGCAGGACTCAGTCTCCCCCTTTATTCTTCACTTTCTTTAACTCTTGGGGGAAAAACATCGATTATTGCTGACATAGATGTGCTTACTTACATGTGTTTTATTTTCTGTGTGCAGTAAAGCCTTGGCTGAATACTCCAAGGACTTTGTGGTGTCTGTGGTGTTGGGGAAGGATCTGGTTCCTAGGTAAGAAATTACTATCGTCAGGGTTCGTACAGCTGCTTGAAATCCTTGACGATGCTTGAATTTCATTTAGGTGTTTTCAAGGCTTGGTTTCTGTATAAAGTCCTGGAAAGTGCTTGATATTCAAAGCGCACAGTTTTGCTATAAAGTGCAATCTGACGTTTGATTAAAATCCCAAATCTGGAAAACGTGATTTACAGTTGAAACCAGATATTTTCATACACTTAGTAAAATAACGCACACATTTTTTTCCCCTCTGTCTGAAGTTAAATCAGACCAAACTTTTCTAGTTTTAGGTTAGTTAGAGTTACTAAAATTATTTCTACTCACTAAATGCCAGAAAACTTAACAAGAACTTGCAACTTTCTTTACAGATTGTGTTAAAGGATTTAATCTGAGCAGGAAGGTAATTTACCTTAACACGATTTGTTTTCATTGTTCCAACATTATGAATATTTATTATTCCTAATGGCTCACAGATATTATTGATCTGTGCAGTTTTTATCTTACACTTTAACCAAAGTTATTGAAATTGGGGGAGTTTTGCGTAAATTAGTGTTTTGATCAGTCATGCCTGACTAATAAATATTATTTATTTCCAAAAAAATAATATTTTGCTATATTTCCCTTGTCCCTACAGAATACTGGCACAAAACATGATCAGAAACTGTAATAAATGATTTATGAGAGTGAATTGAAACTGACTATTTTGTTCGTTTGTATTTTTTTTTAATCTCCAAAGTGTGGAAAGTTTGAAAACTTACTTTGAAAATGCTTCCGAAGTGCTCTTGAACTTTGCTGTGGGAAACGTTTACAGACCTTGTATTGTCTGCTGGACTTCACGACGGAATCAATAGCTATTCCTGTTTCACAGACTGAGCATCCCCAACATGGAGGACCTGAAGAGACGGATACTGAAAATAGTCACAAACTGCAATAAGCCCAAAGTGAGTCTCGACTCGGAGCGTCGCAGAGTCGCACGTTTCTGTGCCCCGAATCCAACCTGGCCGTGTCTGACGCCGCTGTCTGTGTGTTGCAGTACCGCATCCTGCTGCAGGGGTGTTGGTACGAGCTGTTCGGAGGAGACCCGGACGATTTCCCCACCGAGATGGACAGCAGGAGGGAGGAGCAGCTCAGCCAGCCGCTGCTGGGGGAGGAGTCGCTGGTGATCCGCCACTCCTCGTCCTATCAGAGCCTGGCGTCGGACGACTCCCCCGCCCACACGGCCGCACACTTGCCGCTCTTCCCGCCGGGGCGCATGCTGTACATCACGGAGGACGGGCCGTCGCGGAGGTCGGTTTCTGCACGCTGCGACTAACGACTATTTTAGTGATTGATTAATCGTTTATGCCGACGATTAATCGGGTAAAAAGAAATTGCTCTGCTTGACTCATCAATATAGTGTAGTAGTAGTTATTAAGAATTGGACAGCAAAAGATGCTTAACAGCATTTTTTTTTAGTAATTTGAACCAGGTGAAGCTTTAACTATGCTACCTGAGAAGTTGTGGGTATAAAATATTTACAGAGAAAGATTTATATATTTTTTTCTATCTTAAATGCAAACTATAAATTTTGTGTACAGTTTTGGCTTAATTACTGCCCTGATAATGTTGTTCTTTTAGCAAAACGCCTTTTTTTAAAAAAAAATCCATATACGTAAATTAACGATTAATTGAGTACTAAATTAGTTGACCATTGTTTCAATGAATCGATTAATCACAATTAATCAGATAAATCATTTCATCCCTATTATCCATTATGGTATTTAGCAGCACTCTGTGTCAATCTGACAGATGAGGTCACAATAAAAGACGCAGAGGTTTGTGGTGTTGATAAGACAGAATGTAAGAAAAACCCAGTGGGTATGAATACTTATTATTTTGATATGTGATATAATCCCCTGCTAAACACTCAAGTCATGGCACCAAAAATTTAAATTCATCTTAAACTACAGTAGTTCTATTGTTTATATTTTGATATGCTCACATATCAGGACTTACTGTACACATCAGCTGACACCTCAAGTGACATCATTTCCTTCTCAGCTGACACCTTTGTTCCAACTTGATGACATCTACTCCGGCTAATTTAATTTGAACTGCTTTCGGTGTTTGAACTTAAGATAACACAAGCTAATGTGGTTGAAATGCACCGTGTCCTTCATTTAGGAAGCATAACTCGACTTGTCAATAACCTCCGGTGTTGCAGAGGTTCTTACTGAATGAGTTCAAAAAGTAATCGCCCCCTCCGGATGTGCAAATATGAACATCCGGAGGGGGTTCATATGATGTACTAACGATTATGATGTACTTGGTCTAACTCATAAAACTTTCCCACAAAATACATGAAAGTTTATTTATTTTTTATTTTTTTAAATAAAACATAACCAAACGTGATAATGGTGGGAATGCTTCAACAAGGCACAGCATGGTTATATCACGGGAAAATTTTCAATTCTGTAAAGTTTTTTTTTTTTAGATAGAACATTGTTTATATTCCTCCAAAACTTTAATCTCTTTTTGTCTTTTTAATAAAACAATTTAAAGAATAGTCAGAATGGCAGGGCTGTTTCGGGTTACATCGGGGGGCCTTGCGTCGTTAAAAAGTTGCAAATTCATCTATCTAAAATTAAGACCTTAAAATGTCTTAAATAAAAAAAAAAATACGTTAATCAAATGTCTTAAATTTTGCCTTGCCAGGACTACTTAATTTTCTCGCAGGATTTTCTGTCATGAGACACCTCCTTTGGGTTCAAGCTAGCTAGCTTTTTTTTTTTTTTACATCTATTGTGGGTAAGTGCAAATTTATCGATACGTGGCTGGACGACGTTCGTATATTTCCGTGGAGATAAAGAGCTTACATTCCATTCATAGTTGTCTTAAAAAGTCTTCCATTTTATTTGGTGAAACCCACAGAAACCCCGTATATTGAATGCTCCGCTTTATCCAAATGTTTGCTTATCAAAGCCCCAGTTTGTGTTTTGCTTCTTTGTCGTCTCCAGCAGAGCTTCCAGCCTCGGGTGATTAGAGATGCTGACAGTCATATGAACACTTCTTGTTCCTGCGTCACAGCACAACTTAAAAAAAAAAAAGACAAAAAAGCAACTTGTTCTTCTTTTGTTTTCGTTTCCACAGATCCTGCTTCTCCCAGGTTCGGTACCGTGCCGACTGGTCCAGCGAAACAGCGTTCCGGAGCATCTTGATCAGCCCCAGGATGCTGGTGGATCACATGCCCGACGCCGTGCTCCAAGCCCTGAACAGCCTGTGCAGCGACGGCCCCTTCTCCTTCTGCCCGTCATCGCTAAGCAGCAACCCGCACATTTCTATGTGAGGTGCACTTAAAAAAAAAAAAAATAGGTGGGGGGTTCTCCCTCTTCACGCTCCAAGACGACTTATACTCGCGTGTTTACATCCGATCCGGGTTCCCACTACTTCCCAACCTGTGATCCCCACTATACTTTATACCTGTTTAATTGAGCTTCTAAATTGTTCAATCATTGGATTTTGATTTTGATGGGAGATTTGAATCTGCGGAGCTTTGCCTGATTTGTAAAAAGGAAAACCCATAGAAGCACAGAGTCATGCACTTTTTAAAAGTTATTTAATGCAAGAATCTTTTTTTTTTTTTTGCTTTATTTGAAGTTGCTCCATGAGCGACTGTATATCATATTTGAATGTTGTGTGTACAATGTGACAGTGTGGAGCATTTCAACTGTAATGTCAGTGTTTTTGTTTTTTGTGTTGTTTGAATGGCTAAGATGAAGATTGACTTGTTGCCAGGGGCGACTTTGGAGCTTTCTGATTGGATGGTGCGGTGAAAAAAAGAAGAAGAGGGTATTAATATTGTTGTGTTTGTGAACTGTAGATAGGAATGTCTTGTGATTTTATTTGTTTGAATGTTTTGAAACATCAGGGTGAACAGTGCCTATGCATTATATATATAAAAAATGAAACCCAAACACACTAAGTAAAGTTCAGAACTGCAGTTGGGTTAAACTCTAACACGACTGAAAGTAAAAAGTCGAAAGATTGTGCTTTTTTTTTGTGTGGAATCTACCTGCTTGCTATGGATGTTGCCATTCTTTTTCAAGAAAAAATTTCATACCCTCTTAGGAATCCATTTGAAAGCTGAAAGCAAATAAAAGCATTTGTGAAGTACACACAGTCTGCTTGTTTCAGGTCTCAGTATTCACTGTCCTTGAAGTCTTGGAAGAAGAAAAATTGTATAGAGGCTGCACTGTGCTGAGAGTGGGAGTGAATGCAAATACACTGCATACTTTTTCAGATTTCTACTTTTTTTTTTTTTTTATTTAAAAAGGTTAAAGTATAATTTTAACGTCACAATATTTAAAAAAAAAAAAAAAAAAGAAGCTCATGAGGTTTGAATACTCTTGCAGCTCACTGTAATTATTTAGGGAGGTTAATTTTCCGGAATAAAAAAAAAATAACCCACCCTGTGCGCTTCAGCACGTGACGTCATGACAGAGTTCAGGTCGCCAGCATATATGTTCAACGGATGCTGGGAAATCCCGGTTTCAAAACAGACGATGTAAACAGCAGTGCTCGAAAGTTATGCAGTTAAAAATGCACCCACTCTTTGCTTAATATAAGCTGTAACTCATCTAGGACATTACCTGAAATATATAGCATAGTTGTACTGCAACTTAAATTTTATGTAAAAATCAGCAGACTATATTCCAAAAGACGATCGAGATACAGCTGATATTTTTGAAAATATCTTGAACTTCTTGATCCCACGGCTTTGCTTTTTTTTTTACGTACTTTTCTCCCCGCCTTTCAAACGTCACTTCAGCATCCTCAGGCTATATATGAACATTAAAATAGAAAATCATTTTTAGTTGTATCCGTGACGGTTGGATCGGGTAGTTTAGTACTTTGTGCACTTTTTCTGCTTTGCTGATAATTTGGCTCTGCGGGTTCCCACATATCCCGACAGCACGTGAACGCCGCAGCAGGGAGCTCATCTGTTGGACAGGGAAACTAATCAGGAGCCAAGTAAAGACTTTTCAACACCGCGAGCTAATCGGCTAGCACGGCTCCTAAGTCAGCCGTCACTACGAAAACGGGGTAGGGACTTTGTTTGTGACCGACAACATCTCCTCTAGGCAGGAAACAACTTCGGAGCCATGTTCTAGTGGGGGAAACACTTTTATTAAAGTATAAAAGCGAGCTGCCTCCCGGTCAGCAAGCTCGCGGCTAGCGCCATAACGTTAGCTGGGAAAGAAGTGGAGGCTTGAAAACAAACAAACAAACAAACAAACATGGAGCTGGACGACGTGGTCCTCTACCAGGACGACTCGGGCGACTCGGACGTGATGTCCGAGCGGGTCGCCGGCCTGGCCAGCTCCATCTACCGAGAGTTCGAGCGGCTCATCGAGAGGTACGACGAGGACGTGGTGAAGGAGCTGATGCCGCTGGTCGTCGGGCTGCTGGAGAACCTGGACTCGGTGTTCGCCGCCAACAAGGAGCACGTCGTGGAGCTGGAGCTGCAGAAGGAGGACAACGAGCAGCTCGTCACCCAGTACGAGCGGGAGAAGGCGCTGAGGAAACACGCTGAGGAGGTGGGTTTGCACCGCGACAAAACTAATTTGGTGCTGGGATTACAGATTAAAAGGCTGGGATTATGTAGTTTAGCGTGGAAAGATTAATGCCTTCCTCTGGCGGTTTTTTTTTTCTCTCACATAAAATCGTATTGTGATTGTTTTAACTGTTTGTGAACCATCGTTTAACTCGCACACACACCAAAGTACAAAGCTGAAGGGGAATAAAGCTTTATAAAGTCTGCAGTACTGTCGGAATGAGGCAAACAGAAACATTTGACTCTAATTGGACAGTCTTGTTTACACAATTACAGCTCAGCAGGCTGAAAGTTTCCTCAATGACAGGTTTCAGTAAAACGATGCTACTTTAAACTGTTGCAAATCAGTCAGAAATTAGTTTATTTGGCAGCCTATTCGATTTATGCACAGCTGGCAACATAATAATATAAAACAAACTTTTGAAGAGGGGGAATAGATACATCATTCTCTTGTGAAAATTATATGCAGCTATTTCTTAAAAACTCATAGGTTGCCAACACCATCCGGTCACATTAGAGCTTCACAACATATCAGGTCATAGGTGTGTGTCCTGTGGTGTTATGGTGGTTCATTGCTATCAATAAAGGTCACTAGCGGCACCAACCCAAACAACCAAACCGAAAGCACCCCACATGAAATCACAGATTTCCTGCTGCAGCAAAGTCCAGAAAGTGGTTTAAAAAGTCACAGGAAAACAGCCGTAATCTCAGATTATAGCGGCTCTGGTTTTGGAGAACAGGACTCGCTCTGTTGGATAAAACAGAGAAATCTGGCTGTAATTCATTGCTTCTTAATTGCAAAAATAACGTAACACGTTTATACTTAAATAGATAGTTCTCTACCTCTTAGTAACAGCTTCCTCACAGAAGAGTGTTATTGTCACGACCTGTTAAAAAGATCAGATTTTTAGCGTAAAAGCCATCTGATCTGATCACACGATTAGACGTCTGATTGGACGTCTTCCTGTATCGGCTGGTGTAATTTTAGTTTCTGCTGCCTTTCACTCTGAAGTGAAAGTTGCACTTTCACTTTGTGATCATGAAACAAAATTTGAGAGATCAGACACTGAACGTTTGTTTTTGTTGTGGAGAAAAAGAAAAGCTATTGAAACCCACCTTGCTGTGTAAAAATATTTGAATTCAGCCACATTGGATGGTTTTCAAACAGAAACTGCGTGTCAGCTCAGGTTATCATTATTAGACGTTATGCATCACATGTGTCAAACTCAAGGCCCGGGGGCCAAATCTGGCCCGCGCAAAGCCTCTTGTGTGGCCCTCAAGAGTCCAGGTGCCAAATTACATCAACCATTCCTCGCAGTTTCCTGTGGTTGTGGAAATTCTCGTCAAAATCAACAGATTCCCACATTTTTTCTCACTAACGCCAAACTGAAAGTTTTCCATAAAAGTGGTCAAAAACATTGGGTTTTTAACCGTCCTCTGACTCCCACCTGTAGGTGGCAGTATTTTGTACTTTTACACCTCAGTCTCGTTTGATGTCAAGTCATTAGTCTGTGGTCGACGTGATGATTAGCAAAGCCAAAATTAATGTCACACAGAAACGTAAATATTGCAAAATTTCTTTAAAATATTTCTGAATTAGCTCCACAAAATTAGTGATTTTATTGCCCCCTCCCCCCCAAAAAACTGCAAAGACAGCTATTTGCTAATATTTTAACAGTTGAACAGGTTTTATCGATACATTCTGGCTCTTTAAGAGCATCCAGGATCCTGATTTGACCCAAAGCAAAAATGAGTTTGACACCCCCTGTTACACATGGGTTGATGCTCTGACAGATTTAAGAGTGACACGGCATTGTTTTGTTGATATGTTCCACAAATAGACATCTGACGGCCAGACTTCAATACCAGTTAATTTTATTTCATCTGGTTGACCTGCAGTCAGACTTTAGCATGTGTCATCGGGGAAAGAAACATGGCTGACGCAGTGAACTGAAATTAGCTTTCTGAAACCGTAGCAGACGCCTGTGTGTCTCCGAGCGTCCTGTGGACACAGACATGAGGCCGTATTGTCATGTTTCGCTGCTCAGGCAGCCCTCCAGCTTGCCTCTTTGGGCATCGGCTGAGAACTCTAAAACCAGGTGGATGACTAACTTGTAGAGTTAGTGCGATTTTCTTTTCAAATACATTGACCTCTGCTGCTGTCCTGTGACCCAAACAAACGTTTGTAGACAGCGATGAGAGTCACAGTTTGGTCTACAACGGAGTGGAATTATTCGCCTTAAACCACGTCAGCCAGAATGTAAACATCACCAGTTATTCAGAGAAGAGTCCAAATCCAAGATGTGCTTCTACAGTGCATTGGACTGTCCATATTCAGGATTTAAAAACATTATTTTTTTTTTTTACAAACAAATGTCTGAACAGTGTATTTAAATATTTCTGAAGAACTCTGACTCATAATCATAGCAAAGTTATGATTATTGTTGTGCAACCCTGATGCTCGTTTATTATCAGTAATTTTGTCATTTTACAAAATCAAGCCACATCTGCAGTGACTTCTGTAATAGTCGCTTTTTGAAAGCATCAATTTATTTTTAGATTTATTGTTCGTTGTCGCATAAAGTGAGAACAACATGCATTTTCTTTTGTTTCTCCTGATTGAAATGAATCGAGCCTTGCCTTAAAATCTGAACTCTGAACCTTATTATGCACCATAAGCTGCATTGCCATTGCAAATGTGTGCAAAACTTTGTCAATATTCCACTATTGTAAAAGAAAAGAACACAATTTCGCAATTGTGGTGTTTCCATCAAATAAGAAATGCAATTAAAACCACGCGTGAATAGGTTTGTTCACGCGATGAGTCTTAAAAAACACGCTTCGCCATAATCCTCCACCTACTTCCTGTCATCTTCTTCATGGTTTGCGCCAGCGCCAATGTCCAATTGTTGATCGTGTGACTTGTGTGACGCTAAAAAAGTGTTTCCATTACAGTTTTGCGAAATAAACCAATTTTGATACGGCCAAAATCACCGCCTCTTTCTAGCACCAAAACGTTTTAAATTTGAGTGTTTCCATTAAGCAATTTCATTTGCGAAATTTCAAATTACGTAGTCAATGGAAACACAGCTTAAGTTAAATGTTCCATTTAACTTCTTTGGTGATGTAAACAAATTGAAAGTTTCAGTTTGTTCTCCTGCCTTTTTCGTAGATGGTGTCTGTATCTTAGAGTTAATGGGAGAAACCACCAAGAAATCGGTCCCAATTAGCAAAGTTATAATTATATTGGATCTTTATGGCTGCATGGAGACACACTGTCAGACTTGAGCTCTGTTCTTTACCACAAGGAACAACAGGTTGCCTGGTTCCAACTCTGTAAATATCCTCCCAGCTTTAATTTAGTAAACTCTGTAAAAGTGATTCACCGCAAATTCCCATGGCAACAGATTCACAGAGTTTTAAAATCTGAAACGCACGAGCAGTTCATTTCCACCTGAACTCGTTTGGACCGCCTGACTACCTGTTGGCCACGGCTCAGCAGGTTTAAGGGTTTCCACGACATCAGATTACTAATTGACAGATGCTCAGCTGCTCCTCCATGTCATCCACACAGTGACTTTGTAATGATGATACAGGGGGATATAATTGTCAGAGAGATCAGGTTGCAGCATCAAGCGGCGACCTCTCTAAGGCTTTTGAGCTGCAGCTGACAATTATTTTAGTAATCAATTTTTCTGACAATTAAGCGACTATTTGAATAAAAAAAGAGGGCAGATCCTTTATTTCATTTAATCACTTAGACTTATTTTATACAATAGTAGAAATACATTGAAAATGAAAATATTTCAATTCCCTTTTCAAATAATAATAAAAAACAATTTTATTGCCTAAAATGCATTCCTTTCCTATATGCTAACCAGGTGACGCTAACTCTGTGCCACTTGAGGGATTCTAGAACATTTTTACAGATAAAAGTTTTAACATTTTTATCTTAAAATCACAATGTAAATATTGTTTTTGTTCAATTTTGGCATTGTTGCTGCTAAAAATATGTTGTTCTTCCAGAAAATATCTTTTGTTAGCTGAAGGATTAATTGATTACTAAATTGATGATTTAAAATATTGATTTATTAATGTGATTATCAGATTATCTCGTAACCTTGAGCAAAAATATCCACAATATCGCAGTATTAAAAAAAAAAGAAAAACATTTTAAAATTGGACAGTATTATTTGTTTGTTTTGTGAAATGAAAGAATAATTTCTAATGTTGCTAAAAGATGGAATATTTTAATCGTTGCAACTGTAATATGTTTATTTTGGATTTTTGGACAAAAATCAGAGTCAACTAACAATATTTCAGCTTTTTATTTGTTCAACTGGAATGAAAGTATTAACAGAATGTGACCCCTTTAACCAGCCGACTGAGCAGAGCGAAAGGTGGAGCAGGTGGAGCACAACTGTTCGATATTTACGGTCGGGAAAAACCCAGCTCTGTCTGTGGCATCACATTATGAAGAATTCACTCTGTAGAAACTACGATGGAAAGTTTTTATTTATTTTTTTGTTTAGTTTTCAAACCACAGATGTTGCAAACCGTGACACATCTTGATCCTGGAAACCGACCCTGTGTCGTCTTTGAAGAATAAAGTTGATTGCTCGCGTGCATCACAGACGATACCGTGATCGTCATGGTTACATGGAACTGATCATAAAAGCGAAAGAAGTGGCTGTAAAAACGACATATGCAGGAAAGCATCCAAAACAAAAAAATATCAATGCTATTACCATGAAGTGCCTTTAGTACATCAAAAACACAACATGACCAAGTTACCGGTTACTGATATCAGAACAAAAAGGTTTTTAAAACTGTTTAAATCTCATGAAACATCATGTCGACTCAGCTTTTTGGAGCTATTTCCAACCACAAAAAAATAAACAATCATGATGCTGAAACTGAAGGAGCGCTTTTTTACAAGCTAGCTGATGTTAGCTTGTAAAAGCTAGCATCAGCTAGTTACCAGTGACTCGTCTGTTAAGCAGCGGACTGCAGGCTTTCTACCTGACTCTGTTAGCTCTTGTAGTTGCAGCTCTTGCACCACTTGAGCTTTCACTTGCCAAAATTGAAATTACGTATAAAAATATCCCCAGAATGTAACTATTTATTGACTCAAACATCTTTTCATTAGAAAGTATTCCTTTAAGGTTCTGTTTTTATTTAAAAAGCACTAAAACTCAGATGCTAGCTTGTAGTAAACCTTTAATAGTCATCAAATCTGGACTTCATTGTATTTGAACTCAATCAAATGGCTTTCTTCTCCTAACATATCTGTGTTTAAGTTTAAACCATTAACTTTTTTTTTTTTTTAAGTAAATTTGACAAGAGTTTACACAGTCAGGGCTTTATGAATATTCAAGTGTAGTACAGTAGTTTTGTTGTGTTTTGCAGTAACACTTGGTTGTTGAATACCAAGTGCGACACGCCACACAGTAGTTTCTTCATAATGCATTTCATGCTGTAACATGTTGGTTCAGCTTTTAGACAAACCTGTACTACATGTGGGAGTTTCCCACCAGTGTGGAAATGTTTTCCTCTTAGGTTGCCGTGTGAAATCCATCACTTTTAATTAAAGTAGTTCTCTTGGTTATTATGTTGTTTGGAGGTTAAGATGAAAAGAGAGCATAAATAAGATCATTTCAGATTAAAAACATCAATTGCTTTCTTCTGTTTGATTATTAAAAGCTCAAAAGAATGAAAACGCCAACTTCTCCTTGAAGATGTTCATGTTTCTTGTCTCCTGAATTCGAGGTAGCAGCTTAAATAATAAGCCGACATGTATTTGTAGAAAGTACATTTTGCTCTTACACCCTTTGTGCTCAATATAACTTGAGCTCACTGAAACTGAGAATGCTAACGTCAAGTCTTTCTTTCAGTAACAACTTCCATACTGAAGATTGTGTCTTGTACAAACTGTTAGCATTAGCGTGTGGTGTGTTTGCGGACTGGAAAAGGATAGGATTTTTGAGTTTCTGACTGGCTTGTGACCGCTCAGGACTGGTCAGGCTGAAAATTGTCTGATTCTGGACAGCGGTCAATTTCTCAGTTCATCTGTAACATACCACATATCATGTTGAGACATAAAATCTCATATCCTGGGCGATCTGAATGCAGAAGATGAGTTGGAGACAATCGGAAACTTCATCTTATACTTTAATTCACAACCATAAAATGTTAGAATATGAAAGTTAGCAAAGATCAGATCTACAGCACTAATTGTTCTTCTCCATATTGAACTAAGGGTAGACCTGGCACTACAGTGACTCATTATTAAATATTGGATATAAGGGAATTAAGAGGGCAGGGCTGCTGGTCATCTTACCAACTTTATTTCTAATAGAACTGAAAATACTTTGGTGTAGTTAATGTTTTTAAAATGAAATCATCCCAAGCTACCGCCCACATAAATCCCATATATAGTTTTTTTTTTTTTTTTAGCCGATGATGCTATTATGACTGTATATTAGGGAAGAAGTTCCCATTTCATTGTACTTCCTCATGAGCTTCACTTTCAGAGCTGCTGAGAGAAATGGAGCGCTCACTAAACTTCTGCTTTGTTAAACCTCTGATCATATCTGCACACAGGCTGCAATCTGAGAGGTTGCAACCTAAATACTGCACAAAAATGTTTAATACTTTGACACAAGGACGACATATAGTGTTGCCAGCAGTTTGAGGATGTCTTCATGAGGCATGATTTTAGTTACCTTAACAAATAAAACATAGACACACGTTTCATTCTTTTTGTAGTCAGCATCCCAGAATCAAGATGTATGTAAAACTAGCTTTAAACTGTGTTATGACTTCAAGTCTTTTACCAATTGATTCCCTGGCAACTCGGACCAGCGTTTTTTGTCCCTGCTAAAGAAAAGCGTCCCCGCAGCCGATTAATCCCACCGACCAAACAGTTTATTGGCTAAATGCTGCTGCTGCTCCCTGCCAGAGGACTACGTCTCCTGACCGATTCGTTTCAGTGGAGGAGAGGAAAAGGCTCGGCAGGAAATTCTTAAGGAAAAACAGAACTTCCCTGAGGCCTTTTGTCGGCTCGTAAAAGACGACATTCTTCTCCGTGTAATATCATCTGATTGATAACCGTTCATTGCAGTCTGCTTAAACTTTAGACAGGCGGATTAATGTGGTTAGGGGCCCGAGACGAGCACAATGTAGCAGTAATTGAGGTTTTTATGTACTATATCTTTTTATGAAGGACAAATTGAACCAAATTCAAAATATTTATCTTGGTGCAGCACGCAACTTTACTCTGGCTGTTAGTTTCTGTGGCTATTTGGAAGAAATTGCAGTTGGACTTTATCAAAACACATTAGCCCAAATCTCTGCTGCGACGACCTGAACTGAAACAGCATCTTAGCATGTAGTACAGGGTGGACATACAGATTTACCACACTGCATGATTTGACCTGTAGTGTCACCGACAATTGCGTATTTGCAGTTTAACGAACAGCAAATGTTTAACGTAGAATGACCGAAACGTTAACGAGTTATTTTGTGATTATTTGACTCTATAGTCACTCGTTTGACCCAATTATATTGACACCCACTAATGTATCTGTCCATGCTCTCTTCTTTCTATGAATATGTATAAAAAAAACCAAAAAAAAACATTGAAGCTCAAAAATCCTGCATGCTTTCAGTTCCACCTGGGCTCGTTGCTTTAATTTAGACAGCCAGTAAATATCAATTGAATATAATGTAGTTCTGTAGTTTGAGAACCACAAGCAATCTCATCTTTTAGTTCTTTGTTAGAAAATATTGCATTAGGATTATTGGATTATCACAGCAGTTTCAGATGTTTGTTTTCGAAGCAATAAGGTTATGTTCTAGTTGCAACTAGAAATGGACATTGGATGTGACTGGCTAACCGGTTACCCCAACGCCGCTTGGTGCTGCAGCTTTAATTTTCAGAATAATTTATACAATAGGTTCTTATCAAAGCTGGATAAGTTCTGCAGCATACATCTGATGGAGAAGTCTAAAATCACCCAATTTTACTAATGTTGGATTAAAAACTGTGTTATTTTTCATACAAGCCAAGTTAATATGTGCTCTCTCACATTGACCAGACAAGATACAGGGGCTTTAGAAAAAAAAATAAAAAAATGAAGTTATATATTTGTCTGATGCGATCTGGTTGAAGCAGTAGCTTCTTTCCCTTCTGTAACTCATCTGAAGATGTGGTGGCAGGGTTTCCCCCAGTGTATTATAAGCCTGGCGGGCCACCAGGCTTTACTTGTTCCCCTACCAGGCTTAGCATTGCTTATTTATTAAAGTCTTTTTTAAATGTTTATCATTTTTTTAAGACTTTGTAGTTGGTGTTCAGGTATTAATCTTCTAATCTTTCAATAACACATAATTATGGAGTGATATTTTCAATTTTCCTGTCAGCTTTAAGCATTTTTTAACTCAAAAACACGACGGGCCGCTGGACAAATGACAGCTCTAGCGCCCCACCCACCTGGGGGAAACCTTGTGTGGCTTTTATTTTTCTGCGACGG
The DNA here is from genome assembly GCA_903066825.1 of Alfaro cultratus. Classification (NCBI taxonomy): domain Eukaryota; kingdom Metazoa; phylum Chordata; class Actinopteri; order Cyprinodontiformes; family Poeciliidae; genus Alfaro; species Alfaro cultratus. Next base: position 37,345 of record CAEFZX010026675.1, on the reverse strand, counting down.
TGCGCCACCATCAATTACACGAAGAAGAAACCCTGCTACCTGTTTTCCCTCAGAACGCTGGACCACTTTCTAGCATCTTTCCCTTAGACCAGGTGGAGTTCACCTCTTTTTTTTTTCATGTCTCATTTCTGCATCCTGCAACAGTGAAACTAGTAAAGAGGCATGCAGTGTTGTCAGTTTATTGGTTCAGATGTCAGAGACCTCCCACTCCAAGCTTCCACGAATGTCCCAGCAGCAATCTGCAGCCAAACTCACTGAAAGAAGCTGATTTCACTCTCTGTCAATTGAGTGCCGATACAGTGGAGCCCTGTCTGTGCGGGAGTGCACACACTTGTTCTGGAAGGGCTTGTGTGTGTGTGGGTGTGTTTGTGAGTGTGTGGTGGCGCAGTGGGACAAAGAGAGCATTATACATGCAGTCTAGGGGGGAAGAGAGGATGCTAAAATGCTGGAACACTTATTCTCTGGAGCGCAGTCACAGACACACACACACACACACACCAGCCCTTTTCTTGGATCATATGAGGAGCAGCGTGGTCAGAGAGCAACAAGTCAGAGCTGGCCTGATGAATGTGTTGATGCTGGGAGTGTGGCAATAATAAACCATATTTAATGTGTCACTATTGTATTTATATTTTCTTGTCAAGTCATTGGGGTTTGTTTAAGCTATTGCTGGATAATATGGCTTAAAGAAATATGATTTTTTTTCTCGTTTTTTTAATCCAATATTCAATTTCCAGTTTTAATTACCCCCCCCTACTTTTTTCCTTAAAAAAAATACAAATGACAGAAAATATCTTAAAAGCTGTTTTTTATTTCAATCATTCCTTGTGTGGTTTGTCAGAGTCAGAATAAATATCTGTAAAACACTTTAGTCAGAAAGAGATGGTAGTTCTTAAGTAGGCTAACATCACTCTGAACTTTGGGGGGGGGGTGAAATCTTGATTTTTCCACAATTAATTGATAAATCGATTTTATCGCCAAACCCTGGTTAGAACTTTAACCATCAAAAACTCTTATGTTTAGTCATTTTTTAAAATTTTCTTATAGTACTCTTAGTAGATTTAACTGGGCATGTAATTTTAAAAATACAAAATTATTTTTAATGTATATTATTGGTATTTTATGTGACAAAGCAATGTGAAATAACACCTAATTGTGAAGTGGAAGAAAATGTTTTACTGATAAAAGTGTGGCAAGCATTTATTTCCAGCCACTTTCACTCCGATGCCCCTAAATGAAATCTATACATATTTACTAGAATGGTCTAACCAAAGTCCACAGCTAAATCCAATTAAGCTGTTGTTACAGATGCTCTCCATGCAGTTTGGCTGAATTTGAGTGTCAATGGATCTACATTGACGTCAGTTGTTACAAAGTGACAAATTTTGATTTGGCGAGCGTGAATACTCTTCAGACATAACGCCTTATGTCTAAAGTTTACACTGTACCTGTGCCTTCAAAAACTCATTTAGGCCAAAAGTTGAACTTTTCGAGACTTCAAACTCTAAGTCACTCCACAGAAAATAGTTTGTGCCGTTGGGCAGAGTCATGTTTTCTAGACGAGTCCTAAAATAAAACGATTCACAAAACACGTCCATGTGAAACCTCCGTGTGTGTGTGTGTGTGTGTGTTGGGCACATAAAGAAGGATCTGCTTTGTTATCTGATGCCCAGGTGATAACTGCTGACTCAGCGCCCAGACTGAAGGGCTTCTTGTCCACAGAGACCACCCGCATCACAAGACTCCGTTTACAGGCGAAGCTACAGACACCTGACTCAGCTTATCAGATGATCCATCAATGCAAACTCACCAAACAAGAGTCAGATTTAACCCTTACAACACCAGTTAGAAATGTCATTTCATCTCCTTTTTGCTCAGCACTTCTGTCTGAGCAAAAAGGGATAAAAAGTTATTTAAAAAAAAGAAATATATTCTTTTTTAAATGGGTGCTGAGCTTCCTCCGTATTGATTTTCACCTTATTAACACAATAAATATATTATTACACTGTGTAATTATACATTTTTGCTTATTGGAAAGAATTGTGTGCCTTTTAAAAATATTGCTGCTGTGGAATAATATATATATATATTTTTTCCAAATTAGAATTAAGGGTTCATTCACACCAGCCCTGCTTAATCCGCTTTAGATGAACTTCGTTTGTTTAGAAAGTTCAGTTCGTTTGGGGAAGTGTGAACGTGCAATCAAAACTCTTATGTGGACCAAAAAAGCAAACTCTGGTCCACCTAGGGTCTCAGAAAAATCCTACAACCGCTAAAATTTCACGCTACTCATTTTTGTCCATATTTTGTGAAGAAGGAAGTTAGGAAGCTGTTCTCAGTGTCTTCTTCAGAGGTTTCTGGGTTGTTTCCTTTAGTAGTTCTTGGATCAGCGCCAGAGTTTGAGTTGGTTCACACAACACAGTTTTAAAGGGAACCACACCAGTTTTGGCCCCCCCAAATCTAACAGAGCCTACGGGACTATCAGGTGTGAAAACACCCCTAGTATCGCGACAGCCCTTCTAAACACAAACGTTACACATACTCCGATGTATTTTCAAAATATGAAGGTACTTTCAATATCCCTCAAAGCTTAGCTCACACCAGACTGTCAAAGAGATACTGAAAGCTCCCAACTTTCAGTATCTCTTGTGCCTCTTAATGCCTTCCTCAACTAATCACCCAGTCTGCCACTGGAAGGTCAGAGGGTCACATTACTCCTGTCAGTACCTGTCAGCGTTAAATGCTAAATGTCTGCCTCTGCTGTGTTGTTTTTTTCCTGCAGAGATACATGGTCTTAGAAGACTCCCAAGATGGAGAGAAAAAGGACCTCCAGTCTCGACTGGTAACTTTGGAGTCCCACTCGCGGCAGCTAGAGCTAAAAACAAAGAACTATGCAGATCAGAGTAAGTCCACTGCTTCTCTAACTGGTTTAGGCCATGCTGTCACAATATTTGTTCACCTAGCTCAGGGGTGGGCAATCCTGGTCCTCCAGGGCCGGTGTCCTGCAACTCTTAGATGTCTCCCTGATCCAACACACTTGAATCCAACAGCTGAATCACCTCCTAAGTGCAGTCAAGTTCTCCAGAGTCCTGCTAATGACCTCATTATTTGACTCAGGTGTGTTGAAGTAGAAATACATCTAAAAGTTGCAGGAGACCGGCCCTCGAGGCCTGGAGTTGCCCACCCCTGACCTAGCTTGTCTAAGCCCAGTGGAACTGAAGCACGTTCCCAGTCCACACCAATCAAGTGGAGGTAAGCTTAACTGTGAAAATACAAACTATTTGGTCTCTAGTTCTAGTAAAGCAGGGGTTTCCAATGCTAGTCCTTGAAATCTAGCATCCGGCAGGTTTTAGATGCAGCCCTGGTAGCTTTGACTCAAAGCAGCGTCTACCCCAGAGCACCTTTGCCAGATGACCTGAAATGTTCATCAAGGTGCGTTCACTGCTCGGAAACAATCCTTTTACTTTTCCTTCCTAATGAGAGCTTGACTCTTTAAACAATGGCTGCTGTCATATGACTGATTCTTATAGAAGCAGTGTTTATCAGTGACTATTTGTGTACTGTTCTGAAGCAGAAAATTGTATAAGATGAGGATAAAGGATAATGTAGTCATGGCGTTTTCACCAAAAACACCATGACGCCATGAAAAAAAACAAAAAACAACCCTCATGATGCATAACCGCAGCCTTGACGATGTTTGCTTGACCACATTTGGCTGGCAGTGTTTTGCTAAAGGGGAAATTTAGCTTTTCATTTCTTCTGATGTGATACTTCCTTTTTTTTTTTCACAATAAGATCTATTTAAATCTCTAGTTAAGGTTTGCATGTTCTGAGCAGATAAATACACGGCTTCTCTACCTTACATGGATTCATTTTGACTTCTCTAAGCTGCTCTGTCTGTGTTGCTGAACGGTGTCCAGCCTAAATACAGATTGACACAAAGCTTGACAAACAGATTAAGTCACACTGTTGTGCCTCTGATTCATCACCCAACACCTACTTGTTTGCCTCAGGATACTCCTTGAAAAGGCTTGAGCCACTGCTTCCACAGTCTGCTGTCATTTCTAACACCGATCATTCAGCACACATATTTCTTTAAACCGTCATTCAGCTGGAGATGATGAGTCTTTGCTTTAATCATGGAAAAAATACCAAGGTTGGAGGGGATGGAGGATTTTTGTCAGAATATGACTGACTAAACTGTGAACTGTTGCTAAAAGTCTTAATTTGAAGTGCAAAAGGAAGTAGATGGTGAGTTTTTGCTCGTATATTGACAGATATAGCAGCATTTCTACTACCTAGAAATGCTGCTATAAACTCCCCTACTCTGAAATTGTTTGTGGGACAGCTTCATGGGGTACTAGGCGCAAAATATGGTAAAAATAAATAAATCTGTTTTCAATGAGTCCGTCATTCAGTCATTTCTAGTTCAAAATCTAAAATATTTTGACTAATTAAATCTTAACTGAGCAATTCTGTGCTTAACAAGGAGAGAACTAGCAATTAGCAAACAACTGGTGGAACCGCACATCTGCCGAGTTCATTATACGAGCTACTTCTCAATGCAACGCTGGTAAAAATGCTATTTTTATTTTTTTATTTTGTTTCCCCACCAGGGGGCTTTTTGCGGGCTCTAGTGTCCCTTATTTGACAGTAGGCTGACAGGAATGGGGTAAGGAGAGGGGGGAGGACATGCGGTAAATATCGTCGGGTCCAGGAGTCGAACCCGCGACGGCCGCGTCGAGGACTCAAGGCCTCCAAATGTGGGTCGCGCTAACCCCTACGCCACCACGGCACGCCCGTAAAAATGCTATTTAAGAGTTAATGGAGAAACAAACATTGTTGTGATGACGTTCTGAAGGCAGAGTGTTGGAAAGAGCAGAAGCTTCTTAAAGTGACAGAGGCCCAATTTGAAGGCGTCAAATTTCTTTCAAGTAATTTTTTTGGTGTGCAGCATTTCTATAACAACTGAAGGCAACTTTTGATTGTGCTATAAAATGGATCTATGTGTCTGGGAGATATATAATAGTTCCCCTGGTGGAACATTTTAACTTAATCAAAACAAAAACAAAGGGTGATCAGCTAAATTAAACGCCACTTTTGAGTTCGCTGTAATGTGCTGGCTGTCGCGCCTGCTTTGCATGTGGGGGCTTTTCTGGGGTCACTTTTTCTTCTACACACCTTTATATTTAGGATCAAAGTTTTTTTTTTTTTTTTTCTCAGCTCTGCTATTTTCCACCCACTTCCTCAAAACCATGCAGAATTTCAGTTTCTGTAACTCCAGCTGATGCTTTCAGAACCAAAACATCTGCTTCGTTCAACCTAAACTCCGCTCTACTCAAGACGCTGCGAATTAGCCATAACGCATGCAGCCAGCTCTGATGTTCTCCTGAGACAGTGTTTTAGTAAAACTGCATCTGAATAATAATAACTGTTCTCCTTAAAATAAGCAAGATCACCAGAGGAATCTATAAGCTTTCCACTGGCTAGAAGTAAGTCAGTTTTCTAACATCTGTTTTTGATCTATTTCTACTATTTATGAGGTTTTTACTTATTTTTTTGTTGCTGTACATTGTGAATTTTTCTTTTTATAATTAAAACAGCAAAACACTTTTGTGAGTTATTTTGGAATTTTAAGATAAAAATCGAATAAAAATTGAAAATGTGACACCAGTGTCCTCAGTTGAGGGGTTTTCACAAGAAAATGAAGAAGCTGAAGAGTCTATGATACAAACAAACATGTAAAATGTAAATGTAATTAAATCTGAATCTTGTGAAGGATGATGAAAGGACATGATTTATGTTAACTCTTCCTCCATTCAGAAAACATGCTGCTCATGTTCTCATAATAAAGTTCAAGGATGTTTGTGGTCCGTTGTTGCCCTCTGCTGGAAGCGCCTTGCTATTACAGTGAATCACAATTGTCGCACTGAATCCTGCATGCAAAACTATGGGCCTCACTGAGAACAAATGATAAAAAAATATCAACAGTAAATCTGGTTTATGTTGACTATAATCACTATATTTATATTCTTTTTTTTCCTGTTCTCTTAGTAAGCAGATTTGAAGAGAGAGAAGCAGAACTGAAGAGGGAGTACAATGCTCTTCATCAAAGACACACTGAGGTAAGCTAACGTGGAAAAAATGTCTACTTTTGCTTTTAAGAAATTTTTACATTTTGCCAACTTGTTTCCATTGACTTAAAGTAATAATGATTTAAATTGACAGAGCCCGAGTCCTGACTCTAATCTAATAATCGAGCGAAAGATGAGGGTGACGGGACGACACACTGTGGCAGTTGAGCATTTCCAGATCCAGACTACGAAAATCCAAACTTTAAATAATTATATAGCCTTCTTTTTTTATTTTATTTAGTTATTTTGTTGGCTCAGACTTTGTCTCCTCACTCACCGTAGCTCTAGGTACTAAAAACTCATCCATTTTGTCTCTGGCATAGGCTTGTTGATATTGTCTGCAGTAACTTTTTTCATGTTGCACCCTCCCTGTAAGATCTCTGGCGCCCCCTGTGGGGCAAAAACCCTGGTCTAAATCAAAGCTTATTAAAGTCCTTCTGTGTCTGTTACGCACAACTTAGTTTTGACTCCCTCACATAAAATCCTCGTTAAGGTACATTGTCTAATCAAGGAGAATGAACACTTTTGAAAGGTAATCCTTCTAGGTTCAAAATGATATTCTCAGTATAGAAGTAAAACATATTTCAGTCGTAACGAAATCGTTGTCTGAGATGTGTTGCGGAGGTGATGGAGAAGGTGAGGATGAAATAAACATGAAGGGTCTGAACAGGACTGATGGTGCCGCCGAGCCTTTGATCGCTCTGTCAGTTCTCCATTATTTATAACCAGCAGGCGTCCGAGTCTCCAGAGCTCTCAGGTTTCAGCTGCCGGCGGCTGCTGATCTGAATAATGTTACAAAAAGATAAAAGCTGTCATCTGCACACTTCTAGCACACATGTCTCATTTATTATTCACTTCTTTATTTTTTTTGCCAAAGCTGTGCCTGAACGATTTGACGTTTCATGTAGCAGGAGATCGTTTACTGACGCATCCCTATTCTTATATTTTTAAAGACACTCTGTTTCTGCCAGATTGTCTTAACATAGCTAACTCTTGTTTGCTTTTTGTAGATGATCCACAGCTACATGGAACACCTGGAGCGAGCTAAACACCAGCACCCGGCGACACCAGCAGAGCCGTCAGATACAGCATCGTCAGCTAAGAGACGGTTAGAACGACGCACACAGCTTTTCCTACTAATACTGTTAATTAACTTTCTTTTCACATGAACGTAACTCGTCTATTGACTCTTTAAGAGAAACATGGATGGATTGTGGTTGCAATCGAGATACAGAAGGTTCTTCTAGTTTCATAGAAACATCTTGGTAAGACTTTATTTGAAGAGGTGAGCATAAGACTGACATGAAACTGTCATAAACGTGACATAAGACGTGTCATGAATATGAAGGAGTCTTCATGAATGATTAGGACTGTTGTCATGAAGGGTCTTTTGGTAAATAATAACACTTTTAATGCAAATAAGCATTACAGGTTGCATTAAAAGTGTCAACTTAGCATTATTTAGTAAATAATGACATTTTTAAAATTTACTTTGTTTTGAATCTCACTGAATGCAGTTGGAGTACTGACTGTAATAATTATTTTTGTGTGGGTCTGTGTGTTTCAGACTGAATAAAACTGTCTCTATCTACATCTATATTTTTTCTCTACCTTCATAGAATAAAAGAACAATGTTCAATTTACTTAAACATATACCTATAAAGAGTAAAATCAGAGAAACTGATCATTTTAAATGGTCTCTTGATTATTATTTTTTTCCAGAGAGATATTTGTGTTTCTATCCACCTGAGGTTCTAGATTTGTTAATTCACCAATATGATGTGAATAGTTTAACAAGCCATGGACACATCAGACTGTTGTTTGTTAAAAGGAAAACCTGACGTCATTTCATGCGCTGCAGTCACAAGGATGCTGGGTAAATCTGCACAGCAGTGCAGTTGTTGGGCTAAATATTTTCTACAGTAATAAATCAAACTGTCAAAGGCTGAATTAGGGGGGTGATATCAATTTTTGATATCACCCAATTGTATCTTGATATTTTGTGGTATTAGTTTGAAAATGATAAAATATATTATAGATAATAAAGTATTTATTACTTCTTTTAATGTAACACTTCTATTGAAAAACATTCCCCTTCAAAATGGCTTCTTTGTAAATCTCACTTACTTAATCTGCACGCAGTAGCTGCGTTTTTATTAGATTTTTTTTAAAATTTACTGATATTTATTGATGCTCTTGTGGAACAAAATGTGGAGAAAATAATCCAAAATTAAAATTTCAATAATAATTCAGTTTTGTTTTTATTTATTTAGAAATTATTTTACCAGGAAGTTTGTTGAGATGAAATCTTTTGTTTTTGAAAGATACCTGGCCAAGCGGCACACCGGTGTACAGTATGGAAAGCAATAATTAAAAGGCAAAGACAATAAAACCCCCCCGCCCAAAAAACACTTAAATACACACAAATTAAAAATGACCATGGATAGAAGTTAAGACTTCATAAAATAAAGTTAAATTAAATGATTTAACATCAATTTTATTGATACAATAAATTAAAATTGTTGCAAGAAACTTTTCACGATACGTATGTATGCACGATTTCTTCTTCAAAACTCAATTATTTCCTGAGTATTTAGTTACCATGTAACATGCAATTTTTGTTGATGCTAAAAGCGTAAAAGCTTAAAAGAAGTTCCCTTTAAAACAGCCTCACACAGACACAAACTTTCCCCTTCCGGCTCCCTGGTCTGAAGCCAATCGGCTGCAGGCAGAGCAGAGACATATGGAACAAGCTGCCTCAGCATCCTACAACCAGAGGGAGCGATGGAGAGAGAGAGAGAGAGACCCAGAGGGAGGGGTGCTGGGTGCCATGACGGTGAGGAGGGGGGGAGCGCGTCAGAGCGTTCTAGACCGCACCGCAGCAGCCGCGTTGCATCTCAGCACATGAGAGAAAGAGTAAAGCAGGGAACGAGCTACCAGAAGAGTAAAGTGGAGGAAAGCCGCTGCTGGTACCAGCTTCGCCTGGCTCTCTGCGGATGATTTGCTGCTGCTGCTGCTCCAGTCCATCAGGAATCCTGCTGACACATTGTTGATCTGCTCCAACTCTGACTGCCTCGGCTCTGAGCTGCAGCATCCAAAGCTGTGGATTGACTCCCTGCCAGAGGGAGTGTGGGGGGAGCATCCGCCGTCTCTTGGAGCTGCTGCAGACATAGCTCCACCGGGAAACGTCAGAGCGCTTCAGGGACCACTTGCCACCTTGTTTACCAACCGTCCCCTCCCACCTTTGGATCGTGGGTGGGGGCCATGAGCCCCGGGTGTATGCTGCTGTTTGTTTTCGGCTTTGTCGGAGGAGCGGTGGTCATCAACTCCGCAGTGCTGGTCTCTTTGTCGGTCCTGCTGCTGGTTCACTACTCGGTCTCTACCGGAGGCTTACCTGCCCTGCCTTGGTCGCCCTCCCTACCCAGACTAAGCAGGTACAACCTCTGCAACTCATCATGCGAAAGTGGCGTGCTGTTGTTTATGTTCCTCACTCTCCTGGTAGTCACAGTGACGTGGTAGCCATGCAGTCGCTTCATTCCAGCCATGTGGGTGAGGTACCAGCAGACGGTGAGAGACGGCATAGTGAAAGTAGGTCAAGAGAGACAGGGTACAAATTTCCCGAGTTATTTCTCAATATCAGAGATCTTTTACGAAATATCTCTTTGAGGTAAAATAGGCCCCAGTGATGAGTTCAGAAGGCAGTGGCAGTGTTTGTCATCGTCAGTGGCTCTGGTGTGAACTGTTTGAACTCAACATGGCAGTGTGTTCATTGTTTCAGGCTCCTGCTTGTCATCACTGCATGGCTTCCCTGGTGGTGTGTTCCCCATGGAAGCCATTGCTCTACCCACCGTGTGTGTAGAGTTTCCCTCCATTTATAAACTGGAAAACATTATTATTCAGATTTCTTGAACGTTTTCATCATAGTATCACAAACTTGAATGTCTTTTGCACGTTCTTCTTAGCAGTTAGCTTAAACTGTGGCAATAAGATAAGAAGCATTTTTAGGTAGCTGTTTTTAAATGGGAGCATATTTTGGGTCGTTCTCCTGCTGAAACATATTTTGCCACCTCTAATTCTCACAAAAATCTCACATTGCAAGATTTTTATGTCGATTTTGATCTGGATTTCCCCCTTCTGACAATCTTTTGAACTTTCCTATTATCAGGTTTGCTCTTAAGTTAATTTTGAAATATATTTCTGCTGGGTGAGGTGTGTGTAGAGTGACCTGATTCTCTTGGAAGGAAATTGAGACCGGTAGGATCTAAAATCGGAGATGTTCAACATGTTGGATGGTCTTGGTTCGATATCGTAATGCGTGTGTTGTTTTCCTGAGGACAACAACGCAGCCTGTTGATTTTAGAAAATGAGGTGACAGAAACATGGAGGGTGAATTTAAAATACAGAAGCCAAAACAACTGAAAGTCCAGTGGACTGTAGACGTCTTTGTATTGTTTTTCTGTCCACAAAACTCTCATTAATGCTTCGTCCCAGTCGGCCATATTTGTTTACTCTGAATTCTCATTTGGTCTTGGTCTAGAGAGGTTTAGCGAGATTTCCCAGCTGACATCTGAATGTTGATGAGTGAAGTCAGTTTGTGTGTGGTATGTTGCTCGACACCATGCACTGTACGACCAAACCTTTTATACCTAAGATATTTATCGTCAAGTGAGTGGTCACTCAGGTTCTTAAAATTGGACGATATTTTAAAAATCCTGCCATGTGATCCAGACATTACCGCTTTTCTTCCAGTAGTGCTCTGTTCTCGGCTCCCATCGTCTTCCCATCAACCTCTCTGTCCCAGCTGCGTAAAAGCATCCTGATACTAGCATCTTTTACCATTGACGTTGTATGTGCTATAATCATTTTCAAGCACATACAGTTTTGTATGCAAGGGTTCAGTTTTGCTTTTCCAGAATTAGTTCTCATTAGTTTTCTCTACAGATTCACCTGTTGGTCCTCCAGAGTTACAGTGGGCCTCTTGACTGCTTCCCACATTAAAGGGCTCTTCAGGTTCAGGCCGATTTGCCAACGTCGGCTGTCATTGTTGCAGTTCGGTGACAAAAACCACGTAATTATGTTCTCAGCCTCATGTTGTTCATCGCTTCTTGTCTCAACCCCCCTTGTGAACTTTTCACCTGCTCTATATGCCAAACTATTTTATGATTGGTCAGAATTGTGTCCCTTTCCTTCCACTCCAAAGTTAGGAGGCACTATGCTTGTAGATCTTGATGTGATTTCAACAGTGTTTGAACGGAACTTCTTCTTTGCCTTCCCAAGCTTCACTTGAACTTAGCAGACTACATTCCAGCGCTATTTCAATCCTGTTTCTACTTGAACACTACTGAAGAAGTTGACGTAAAGCTTTATTTTTCTACGTTTAATTTTTGTTAAAAATGCAGAGATTAGAGTTGTCAGATTAGCATCTCCCAAATATCAACTGCTTTTCTATGATCTTCATAATTGTGATTCCCAGCATTATTTTTCTTCCCACCATATCAGCCTCAAGGGAAGCTTTACTGCACCACAGGATATTTTTTCCATTCATTATATTATGGAGCTTTGATTCCACCATACTGAGAAGACAGACACTCTCTAATGCATGTTTAATTTAGCAGATTAAGTGAGCCATTATGAAAGTGGCCTGAGGCTTTGTTGATTACTAGAGCTCCGTTTTTTTTAGCTGCTGTCACCTTTTCTGCAGCATCAACGCAACAGCATGTCCTGTTCACCATCCTCTGCTCTCACTGCTCACCATAAATCAGATGTTCTTGCACTGCGCTGAGCGTTTGGCACACTTCTTAATCTGTCAGACTTTACAAAGTCGCAAAGTTGACAACATTGGGTTGGCTGCTGTTAACCACGCACATGCAGACGAGTCTGTCAGTCAATCCTCTTTCATGGCGGAGCAAAAGGAATGGAACTGAGATCATTTTAGTTATTGATTAATTGATTAACTACCGATTAATCGATTATTCTGACGATTAATCGGATAAAAAATTTGGCACATTCTTGCAGATATTTCATTTGTCTTTTTTATACTATGTTAGAAACACATTAAAAGAAGCAAATGAGTAATTCAATTTGTTTTTGGACAAAAAAACCCCAACATTGCTTAAACTGCAATAATAGAGCTTTCCTTTAGTAAATGCTTAATCATTTGCAGCAAAGGAAAAAAAGCTTTTAATATTAACATGTGAAAAGTTCAGCACTTTCTGTTTGACTCAACATTCATACAATGTAGAGCTAATCTGTTGATTGGTCTTTGGATTAACTAAATAATTAGATAGAAAAAGGTGTTTAATAGGAGATTTTCTTTGCAGAATGTAAGGGTTTTGAGTACAACATATTTACGGACAAATTTTTTTATTTATTTTGATCTTAAATTCAAAATGAATATATTTTGGGTACGAAATTCAACAACCTCAGCTTAATTACATCTCTGGGTTGTGGTGTTCTTTCAGCAAATGGCCTTTTTTTTTAATAAATCAAGTTAACAATTAACCAATGACTAAATTAGTTGATGATTACTTCAATAATCGATTCATCACGAATAATCCGAGTAATTGTTTCATCCCTAAAAAGAAGACAGTGGTGGATTTCCAGATTTTTTGTGGAGGTAGATAAGATCATTGGTTAAGATTGGTTTCTTATGTCGCTATCACTCGATGTCCCAAAATTAAGGAAATCTGGATTGATTTAATAGTGCACTCCTAATTATTGGTTTGTGTTGGAGAGTCACAGAGATAAATACGAAACGTCTGTGTGATGGATCAGATTATACTTTATTCTGTGGGTTGGTGAAACCTTTAGACTTTGTTGTTTTTCTTCTAGCTAGAGCGACGGAGCTTGATCACTGGAAGTCACTGAGTGTAACGTGTTGAGCTCCAACCGACCGTTTCCCTTTGTCTATAGGAAAGAGCGCCCCATCTCCATGGTTTTCCAGCTTCCTGGGCCCGATGGCATGACCTCTGAATTCCAGCGGGACCCTGTTGATACCCCGTCTGAACCATGGAGATTCAACAACCTCAGCCAGCCGCAGTCCAACACCAGCATCAAGGTACGGCCCACAATTAAACTCCTGATTAAAATCACAAACTTCTCCCCCGTTTCAGTCAGGTGTACACCGTGAGCTTCCCATGAACCCAAAGCGGTGACATCACCCCCAGGTTTGCCGAAAAGGCTGCCGGAACCAAATGGAAACATCCTCTGCCAGTAAAATCTGAAGGACTACATTTCTATTCAGAGAGAATGGATTGTTCAGTGTGTCCTGAATTTTTAGCAGCTTGTGTGTGTTTGTGTGTGACGGGGATGGCTTGGCGCCCAGGAAGAAGGGAAGTGGTACCATTCTGGGGCCTGCCTTAGCCCTCCTGGGAGGGTGGAGGAGACACAGTCTCTTTCACATCGTTGCCGTTGAGGATCATACTTCCAGCAAGGCTCCGGCATGAATATTAATGAGCCTTATAGGGCTCCGTTTGTGTTTTACACTAACTCTGGTTCAATGAACATGACTGGAACTGGTAGAGTGGGATGACTCTTAGTAACTTCTAAACTTTCCTCGTTCTTCAGCCTTTAAAAATTTTTCATATTGACAAGTTTTAGTCTCCTTAGTGCCTTTTTAACCGTTTTTAAAGATTTGACCCCTTTTCCCTCACCATGTTTGGTGTGAAATAAAAGTATTCTTACCCTTTGAATTGTATTCTCTTGGGTTTCATGCTGTAGACTTACAACATAAACATATTTGAAATAGCTGCTGAAGACTTAAGCAGAGCAATTAATTAATTAGACAAGGGCTTTCTGTTTGTTAATGTCGATGTGATTGTGTGCTTATTATTATTATTCCTTGTTGTAAAGCACTTTCTAATTCAGTTATCTGTGAAAAGTGCTGTATAAATACATTTTAGTTACTTTTTTTTTAATGAGAGTAACACAAAGTAGAGCTAAACTGTGAAGATGACAGAAAATAATCTGCAGTAAGTGTGCTGAGCATTTGTAGTCAGCCCTTTTACTTTTGTACCTCCATGTAAAATCTAATGCCTGTGTAATTTAAGAGAGGTTTGTGGTTTGTTAGAGTGAGTTAGTGAGCAAACTGACCAAGGAAGAAGTTCTCTGGTCCCAACAGGGAACTTTTTGGCCTCCATTGCCCAAAGTTAAACATCATGCAGTAAGGAAGCTCATCCACCTTGATGGCAAGATGAATGCAGTAAAACACAGAGAAAACCTCTACAGATAACAACTGCGTTGATTTGATTGAGTAAAATAATTATTAAGCACAGTTTTGTTCTCTTGAAAGTTTGGGTCTTCAGTTTTACCCATCTGCTTTAAGGAATAAGAATTTTTTCAGCAACCAACAGGTATTTTTCTGTTTTCTTTAGTTTTAAGACTTTGAGTGGCTTCTGACAAATTTCTGTGCCACTTTTCCACGAAGTAATGGTGTTTGATTTAACATGTTTACTCCGTCATGTATCTTTAACTCACAAGTAATTCTGAAAGGATGCACTTTTCACATCTTTAAAGTGTAAGTACTATGCTACAAGCAGCACCCGCCACAAACAAACAAGCTACTTCTTTTAGCTCTTTGTTTTTTAGGCCTTTCTTATTATTAAACTACACACAATCAAGACCGTTTTAAAGGACTATATGAAGGTCTGAAGTGGAACAAAATGAAATTAGGAATTTTCTGGACTTTTCTATTCTTCTGCGTATTTTGTTGGATGTTCTGGGTAGAGCCACTTTAGACAGAGGGACACTTTACCCTAATTGGCCACTCAGTGCTGCCACAGCAACAACATGGTGACGCCAGCTTGTAATGTTCGAGGTCTTTCTCCTTGGAGAGAGAGTGTGGAAAAGGTAGAAAGAGCAAACAATGAGGAATGAGTAACAGTAAAAGACCTGTTCAGTGTGTGAGAAATCTTTAAATAATGTCTGCTTGTATTGCAACATCTGTTGTTTTCAAGGTGACAGGGATCCGATCCTTAGTTATTGTCCCGATTGATTATTTTCCGTGTGCTCTGAGCTATTTATAGGAGAGGCGCAGAGGATCAACAGGAAGAGAACAATGCAGGGTTAGAGTGTCAGGATGGCACAGAGTTAAAATGGTTCAGCTTTTATTTACACGCTGAGCCCTCACCAAGTAGGTCATACTGAGGAAGAGGAATGGTATTATAATCTCATAGTTAAAAAGAGATTGTAAGTGGCCAGCTTAGTAACTTGGCCACTTAAAATTTGAATCTTGCAGAAAATAAATAACATTTATCAGCCGCTGTGGATCCTGATATGTAAAAAATGTTTTTTTTACATCTTTTTAGTTAATCTTTAGTTTTACATTATTATAGTTCTTCTTAACCCTCGTAACAGGTCGATTACCCATAAAGCTACTTTTTTTCTCCCCACTCTGGTAATCTGTACAGTAACCGATTATAATCTTCCTCAGTTTGAAGAGATTTGTTCCCAAGTCAGAGATGTTGGAGGAATATCACCAGGGGATTTCTCCAACCAGGTAGACCTTCACAGAGAGATCTGAGTGACGGCATCCATAACACTAACCATTTTCTTGGCTGTATTTTCTGTGGTAGCGATGCAGAATTAGTTGTGTGAGTATAAATAGTGATGCTAACACTTCAGAACAGTTAGAAGTGCATGATGTCCACCGGCTGTATTTGGATTTTCAGCTAAAAATTGTGGAATAATATAAAAAAAAAAGAAAAAGAAAACATAAATGCCAAATATTTGATAAGTCAAACTTAAATAGAAAGTATCTGCATGAGGATCGGTATCAGCGATACAGGTCCTTTATTTACTTTGTATCAGATCAATTTTGCACAACGCTTCTTCTTTTTTGACATCAAGTTTCTGCTTTAGCTCCATTTTTGTTCACTTATTTGTCTCTTTCCGCTTCCTTTTATATTTAAACAATCCTTAAACCTAATGGAGTCAATTGTTAAAATATAAAGAGAACCTGGATGTACCTTTAACACCATCTTTCTGTACAGTTGGTAGTGGTTGCGTCAGTAGCTTTGGTTTAATGCTGTGAATTGCTAGAGTAAAGCTCTGTCGCATCTGTTTAGAGCCCAGATGTAGGGAAACATCTACCATTGTGCTCGTTTTCCAGGTATGATGTTGCACGTTGTGTAATTTACTTGCCTAAAGTTTTCAAGTCTGGTGGTACGTGCAAAGTCCAATCACATCAGCAAAATTTCTGAAAAGCTCAAATTGTTGTTCTGGATGAAAATAATTGTTTGGTTTGGCTTTTTCTTTAAATTAACTCCGGTTCACCAGACTTGACAATGTTTGCTGCTTTCAGAGTTTGGTTTTGTGGACATTAGTTTACTTAGTCACAACTGCTCATTTGGGTCTAATTTGTCCTTCATGTACTTTTTTATATCTATAAATGTAGAAAATTCCTTCTGTCTCTCATCCGCCTTCCTTTCCCTCCCTGTCAGGACGAGTTGGCCAATGCACACCGTGGAAACTCCAAGCCCAGCACAGCAGCCAACCAGGGAAACGCCTCTAAGCCTTTAGCTGCAGCCTCCTTAAACAATGGATCGTCCAAAGCCAACACTCAGGGCGGTTCTGTCACGCCGCTGTCTCCTCACGAAGTGGCCAATGGTGAACTCGCGCTCACCTCTTCTTCACCACTGTCTACGGCTTCTTCTGATGTCACCATGGAGTCTGTGGAGCAGGAAACTTCAGGAGGGCTCAACAGGAAAGGCAAAAAATCTGAAAACGGAGAGAACAAGGAAACGTTGAGGGAAGAACAGAAGGGCT
The DNA here is from genome assembly GCA_903066825.1 of Alfaro cultratus. Taxonomy (NCBI): domain Eukaryota; kingdom Metazoa; phylum Chordata; class Actinopteri; order Cyprinodontiformes; family Poeciliidae; genus Alfaro; species Alfaro cultratus. The sequence goes on along the minus strand of CAEFZX010026675.1, from coordinate 20,447 downwards.
GGCGTGGAGACGACGTCCAGAAGTCTGCCTCTGCGCCCGTCACAAGTGAAGGTGACCGTTGCAGTTTCTGTCGCATCTACACTGTGCCATGCAGAAGTCTTTTAGTTTAATTCACATTATAACTACGACCAATTAAATTTGGGTCCATATTTTGACTTGACCATGCATCACATGAGAATACCTTGATGTAACCCTTCCATAGTACCTCTGACTGTGTTTACGGTTGCTGTCCTGCTTGAAAGGTGAACCTCCACTCCACTCTGACGTCTTTTCTAGCCTTTCACATTTGTTTTTCAATAATTAGTATCCACCCCGTTCTCCCTGAGCTTTCTGATCTTTATCAAGAAGATGCATGTCAGTTATGAAGTAGAAATCCAGGAAAGTGGTCAAATATATTATTTTAAAGCATAATTTTATTTCATTAATGCATGAAGCTGAGCCAGCTGCAAATACATCCACAGCTTCATCCTTGATCTGCTTGCTGTGCTCCTTTAAAGTCATTAAAATTCAGTTTATTCACAGATTAAATTACAGACAGGTGGACTGAAAGCTCTACCCATGGTCGTGATGTGAAAAAAGAAATCAATGTTTTACTTTTATTTGAGCAGAATGTCTTGGTTTCTCTCTGTGTTTGGAACATTGACACAAACTAGTTAAATAACATGGTCAGTCTCCTGAAAGCTACAGCTGAACTCTGGGGTTTTTTTGTTGTTTTTTTTCTTCAGATGGAGACGAGAGCCCAGAGAAGTCTGAGGTGCAGGCTATCATAGAGTCCACTCCTGAGCTGGACATGGACTTTGACGGCTGCCAAGGGACAAGGTACATATTTAGGATTACTGCTATATTATCCCTTAATGCTGCAGTATGTACTGTAGCTTTTATAAAAGATATGCTATATTTGTCAAAACTGTGACTGTCATGTACACGAGGATGATCGACAGCGCTAAGACCCTCCCCCTGGCTCTGATTGGTTGTTTCTGACTGGGACCTCTGGGTTTCTTCAGACGGTAATAGTAGCACTGGGAGGAGCTCAATTATTTATCCACAGATTATCTGTCACACTATATCATCACAACATAGTGACATTTTGAACAAATGTGTAAATAAACTATTTTATGAAAGTTACATACTGCAGCTTTAATGACTAATTTATACAATCAATAAGTTGACCGATAAGCAGTGTGAAGAATATAGTGAAGAATAAAGCTGAAGCTAGTAAAAATACACTAAGAAAACTAAGATGAAAACAAATACTGCAATGGTGGAAATGGGTGATAATTATTGCACACAAATGTCTGTTCAGATTTTAGTACAAGTTATGAATTATGTTTCATATGTCTACATTGTGATTTTTGTCCAGCACACCGACCAAAGGTGGCATTGAGAATCCAGCCTTCGACCGCAACAATGACTCTCTGTTCGACGAGCTGGCGTCTGCAGGAAACGACATGATCGGCGACGTGGACGAGGGAGCCGACCTGCTGGGTAAAACGCCCGGCTCTCTCTCTCTCTCTCTCTCTCATAACATTTCGGCTTTTGCTTTCACAAACACAGTTTTCCTCGACTCGACCTCTGAATTGTCTTTTGCTTTGGCTTGCGGCGTTAAACGTCCTCACAGACGAGTTCTCTGGTGTGTATCGGAGATTTCCTCCCTGTTGTCTTCACTGGTCGTCTCTCGCTGTTGTAGCTCCTTATATATTTGTGGTGTTTTTATGTTGGAGGTAGTGATATTCTAGAGTAGAAATGTTTAAAAGGGATGTAATTATGAGTAAACCTTTCTCATCATCCTTTTTTTTATGTTACGGTCAGTCTGCAACCTTTTAGGTAAGACTGAAAATGCGTAGGCAGAGACGTACACACTGGTTAGAACTGGTAAATGATAACTTTCTGCCTTATTAACCCAGATGTTCATTTCCAGGTATGGGTCGGGAGGTCGAACATCTAATCCATGAGAACACCCAGCTGCTGGAGACCAAGTTAGTGCTCTCTACTTAAACACGTGTCAAACTCGAGGCCCGTGGGCCAAACCCGGCCCGCCACATCTTTTATGTGGCCCTCTAGATTCTAGAGTAAACACTAAGTGTGCTTAAATATTATTATTCCACAAAAACGTTTAAGTTCTTGTGGAATGGTAAAAGCCAAAATATTAAACGTATAAAACATATTTGTTGAGTTCCACAATTTTCCACTGTACTGTATGTTGAGCTTTAAATTAATGCTGCAGAGTGACGTAACTTGTTTACAGGCACACACTTGAACCCGCAGCGGAAATTCCTGTTGGTGTGTCTGGAATAGAAAGCCGAGTCTGAACTTTGAGCGTGACTATTTTATGAAACGCATCGTGTTGAACGTAGCTTAATGAATGTGTTTCCAGAAACGCTCTGAACGTGGTGAAAAACGACCTCATTGCTCAAGTGGACGACCTGTCCTGTGAGAAGGAGGTTCTGCGAGGCGAGCTGGAGGCCGTCACTCAAGCTAAGACCAAACTGGAGGAGAAAAACAAAGAATTAGAAGAGGAGCTAAGGAAGTATGTTGCTCAGAGTTTTTAAAATATTCCCCGTTACTCAACGCATAATTAACTCCGATGGATCCCGCGTTGCAGAGTTAAAGCCGAACTGGATGAGTCCAAACAGAAGGTCAAGAATGAAAACGAGGACGACGTAAGCATCTGTTCATCAAAGTCATGGAACGAGTGGAAACGTGCGCGTGGTTTTGTCTCATGGTTACGTTGTGCCTGCAGAGCGACGTGCCCACAGCCCAGAGGAAACGTTTCACCAGAGTGGAGATGGCCAGAGTCCTGATGGAGAGGAACCAGTATAAAGAGAGGCTGATGGAGCTGCAGGAAGCCGTCAGATGGACAGAAATGATCCGGTAAGATAACGACAAGCCCTAAAAACACTTTCATTGCATGTGCTAACAATTGAGAACCATAAACTTCAATGGAGTTATTTTTTTTTGGTACTTTGTGAAGTGAAAAGAAATAGATGAATGGCTGCAAAAAAAAAAGGCAGTTATGGAATCTGAAAAGTTTGCTTTGCTCACCTGAGTTAACATTTTTGCTACAGTTAAAAACTGCAAGTCTTTTGTGGTAAATCTCCACCAGCTTTGAATTCTGTACAGGGTCTCCTTAAATGAATCTTAAAATGTCTTTATTAAAATAATGTTAGCCTCAACCCTTCCAGACCAAAAGATGCGCCGGAGATCCAGCCAAATTCGCAGTACCGTAATTCCGCCACTCGTTACGCCGTCTGAAAAATTCCAACGGTTTTTGAAAGGGGAGACATTGCGCTTTCTAGCCAATATCGGGTTATTACGCCCGCTGAGCAGGGAATGAAATTAATCTGAAGGGGACTCCTTTCATAAATGGTAAATTGAGAAAATGACTTGCTAGATTTTTAAAGTTCCAGTTGTTATGGATAAATGGGCAAATATATTTACTCACAGGACATTTAAAGAACTGCGTACAATTAAAATAAGCAAAAATATCCAGGCGGAGATTTGAAATTTAGGTCATAAAGGGTTAAAATCATTTAACACAGGTCTTAAATGTTGTTGTGGAAGTACTATTTAATCTTGTATATTTATAGCCTTTTTCCTTATGGGATTTTTCTGTCAGGCTAAAGTTCTGTGACTTCAGATGGTTCAGGGTACCAGTAACTGGCTACTAATATAGCCTTGCTAGCTAGCTAGTTAGCTAAAATCAAATAATAATTTAAAATAAAATACACTAAATTTGATGGTTTTAGCATGAGGAAATGTGGAACCGGTGAAACGTCATAAACACTTTTCCAAGGCTCTGTGCAGAGAGAAAGCGAAGGAGGTTCCCTGTAGTGCAGTAGAGACTTTAAGTAGAAATTCAGCTGCTGTCTTTATAATAGAAACAGCTTCAGACTTTTATTTACTTTTTTTTTTTTCCTTTCAGCGCTTCAAAGGAGAATCCCGCTCTTCCAGAGAAGAAGAAATCCAGCCTCTGGCAGTTGTAAGCTCCTCTTTTTATTCACCTGAAACGTTACCAACTATGTGATCCATATGTCATTTTGACCTTTCCTTTGCATTTTCTCTGGGTGTTTCCTCCAGGATGTAGGTAAATCTCGGGTGGCTTGTGATATTCACATTCTAATAACAATCTCTTAACAGAGGAGAGCAAACCAGGAAATGTTGCACTCGATGCCTACCCTCAGATTTTTGGCAATGCTCTCCTTTGTTAAGTTTTCTAAGGAAACAGTTTGGTTTGGTTTGATGATGGACGCAGTTTTGGGGCAACATCTGACAAATGTACCGTCTCCACCCTGTTCTTGTGTGTCCCTTTATATTCTGCCTGATGTTGTGATGTCGCTGTGCAGGAGGTGTGTTCAAATTTAGTGGGAATATAATAACAATTTGTTCACAAGCATAGACTTGACAGTTTTTTGTTTCTTGCTGCAAAAAGCTTGGCGGTAAATCAGGCTTACCTCATGGAAAATGCTGAATACTTGACGTATTTGGTGTAGAGTCAATGGGAGCTGAGTAGAGATGCACCGATCAGAATTCGGTCCAAATTCACTGAAAATCAGAACGATTTATTCCAGGAATCCAACTAACTTAGGTACTGATTATTTTGATGATTAATAGGATAAAAAAAATCGGCTGATTGATTGATTGATGAAAAAAAAATTGCCACATTCTGCAGATTTTTATTCAAGCCCTTTTGATACAATGTTAGAAATATACTAAAAGATGCAATTAAAAATAGTTCAGTTCCTTTTTAAAATAAGAAAATTAACATTTTATTACCTTAAATGCATTAATAGTATTTCTTTAGTTGCCGCTTGTATTAAAGGATCCATCTACTGTACATTGGGCAGCACATGTTTATAGAGGTTGGGTTTTTTTAAATCTTAAATTAAATTTACATATATTTTTGGACAATTTTTGGCTTAATTACAGCTCTTAATATAGTTAAGAGCTCCAGTTAACGATTAATTATTCACTAAATTACTTGAAGATTATTTCAATAATTGATTCATAACGGTGAATCACAATTAAATGGTGATTTTATTATTTTTAAAACAAATGCAAAAAGACAGAGTGGACATTTTAAACTAGCTTACCATCTTTTACTGATTAGGAAATTAGGATAATTCAAGTAGCAGTTTCTGTGTGCGTTCTCTAGAGCGGGGGTGTGAAGCTCATTTTCAATCGGGCCAGATCAGAATCACGAATGTCCTCAAAGGACCAGTTGTGGCAGAATGTATCGATGAAACGACCCGACACAACTGTAATCTTAAAGTTCAATTTATGTGGTATAGATAATTATGATAATTATGGCGGGCTGGATTTGGCCCGCGGGCCTTGAGTTTGACATCTAGAGAATCCAGTATGTGACAGATGGTGATTTGAAAGCTCAAAAAGGGTGAAACCCAACAAATTGGCTGCACTCTGCTCATTCTTCCTGTTATCTGCTAAAGCTTTGCTCTTTCTCGCCTTCTCGCAGCCTGAATTACACACAGACATGTTTTGTCGTGCTGTGGAAAATAGGTTCTTAATTCTTTTTAAAAATTCATTTAAAGGTAAAGGTAATTTTATTTATATAGCACATTTTCAGCAACAAGGCGATACAAAGTGCTTTACAGGATTTAAAAGGAAATACAAACAAAATAACAAACCAAAAGAAAGAGCAAAAGAAGAAAAAGCTAATAATGTTGATCCAAAGTAAATAAACTAGATACTCTTATTCAGGGTTGGTAGATAAGTATAAGTAAGTATACTTTTCTGGTTTGAGTAGGAGTCTAAAAAGTAGTTGCTAAGGTTGTTTTTCTGGATTATAAATTTGTTCTAATCCCTGTTCTGGGTTGCTAAATAAGTATAAATAACCTCTGGAACCAACCTAAAGATACCTCAAATGGTTAACTTAGTCATCTTCCTGTAGTCCATCCACACCGAAGAGTGTTGCGCTTAGTACGGTGCTGATCAGATTTTTGAGTTAACAGCCTGCTCGTCTCGGATGAAGCCGATTTCTGGGTGCATCTCTAAAACGGGGGAGTTTTCTGGACAGGCGTGTTCTGCTCTGTGTCGTTTACTAACTTCCTAGTGTTTGCTCTTTAATAACCCGCAATCCCTGCGCTCCAGCTCTCTGAAAGGACAGGCGTGTCTACTTGCAAGAGAGATTTATAAAGTGAGGAGACATTTAGGCAGATTTTTTCTTTTTTGCCTGGATGAAAGCTAGCATGGTGTACCGGCATGGAGAAGGACTTCTGTTTTCCCCCTCACGTGTTAAACCCCCTCTTACTGCTGGAGCTGCTGCTTGTGTCCACCCTGCTATACGTTTGTCTCTGTGTGCTTCCACCCCTCCTCCTCCTTTCTCTCTTTTTCCTTTTCTCTCTTCCCCACTTCCCCGCCCTTACACCTCCAGTTTCAGCCGTCTGTTTAGCTCGTCGGGCGGAGCGGGGAAGAAGCCGGCGGGGGAGGCGCCGGTCAACGTCAAGTACAACGCGCCCACCTCGCAGATTCAGCCGTCCGTCAAGAAGAAGAGCAGCACCCTGCAGCAGCTGCCCAGCGACAAGAGCAAAGCGTTTGATTTCCTCAATGAGGAGTAAGTCAGTACAAGAACACAGAGATGTCGTCTCCACACCGCAAAAACACAAAACCTTACCAAGTATTTTTTTTCTCTAGTTTCTAGTGCGAATATCTTGGTGCACTTGAAATGAGACAAAACTACAAATAACTTTTCAGCAAGAAACAGGACCTTGTTTAAGTCAATAATTCCTTAATATTGATGAAAAAGTACTAATTATAAGTGAAATTACATCATAACTAGTACCTTTTCATCAATATTAAGGAATTATTGACTTAAAACAAGATTTTGTCTTAATTCAAGTGCAGTAAGACGTCTGCACTAGAAATTAGACAATTATGTGTTTTTGCAGGCCACAAAACACAAAATTGTGTGTTTTGTGGTTTACAAAACACACAATTTTTTGTAAAAAAAAAAAAAAGAGATATTTTAAAAAAATTTTTTAAAACTTGCTGCGGCTAGTTTTAAACTAGCCGCAGCAAGTTTAAAACAACAACAAAAAACACAATTTGGAGAATCACATGAGGTTTCAAACAGAGCAGCTCTATTTGTTTATTTAATTCTTTAGATTTTCCCATAGTTTTTCTTTGAGATGTTTCAAAGAAACTGGTTCTTGATGGTGAGCCTGTTCTGGACCTGAGAACAACTCAGGCCCAGAACAGTTTCTAATGTAAGACACTCGAGGATTTCTCATAGTCTACCCATTTTTCTTAAAAATGTTTTTTTTTGTTTAAATGTTTTAGGAAGGTATTACATATATTTATTGGTTTTTTTCTTTTTTTTTATGATAGCCTTGTAGCCCAGGAAATTTACAATTTACTCAGCAAAACTCCTGAGCTTCATTGTTGTTTTCTGTTGTTTTTGCATGAACTTTTGATACCTTTGTCATTTTTTTTTTTTTTTTTTTTTTTTTGTGGTGCTTCTAAAAGAAAAAAAAACAAAAGTAGTAAAACATTTACTTTTTTGGAAAACGTAAGATTTGATACAAATATGATCTCCATTACACCTCTACACTTGAATTTTGTATGTTTTTATATCCAAATAGTAAATAAAAACCACATACATTCAGTAGGTGTAGTAAACCTGCCTTTGGAAATACTTTATCTATATAAGATATTTGCTGAAACATTTTGAGATTTTTTTTAGAATTCTACATACAGAAACAAAAGCTTATATTTGGACATTTTTTTTATTTTGTTGAAAATAATCTGAAACATGTTTGAAAAAACAAGTCTTTTGGCCGCTACGCCAAAAGAAAATACTGAAGCAGAACAAGGAAAGTGTTTATCTTTCCTAGTACGCATGTTGAGTTAATGAGCTTCACAAACTCAGGCCAAAATGAAGAACTTCATTAAAGGAGAACCAACAATATTTACACCGGGGATTGTAGTTTTTCTAGAAGCATATGATTTTTTCGTTACATTAGGCTTAACTCTCTTTGTTTTCTGTGGAAAAGCCGAGTTGTGAGTGCGCCGTTGTTCTGCCCTTACAGTCCGCCACCTGAGAGTTCGGTGTCACGGCGAGAGCAGAAGAGAGCTCAGTACAAACAGGTCAAAGCTCACGTCCAGAAGGAGGACGGCAGAGTGCAGGCCTACGGCTGGAGCCTGCCCAAGAAATACAAAGTAATCAGACGGCTACTAAAACATTCCAGACGCATCCGTTCGGGATTCTCACTGAGCTGTTATGTGATTTTATTCATCCTGAATGCAAGCTCGTTTGTTTTGACTTTTCAGGCTAACGGAGGTCAGGCAGACGGCAAGATGAAGAATCTGCCTGTTCCCGTCTTCCTCAGGCCGCTGGATGAGAAAGATCCCACTATGAAGGTGTCTGCTGCTCTTTACAGTGCTGTCCATAAGCATTCAGAGCTTCATTTTTTACCCCGTGGATAGAAGAGCTGAAACGATTAATCGGATTAATTGTGATTAATTGATTTTGGAAGTAATTGTCAAGTAGTTTAGTAATAGATTAATCGTTCACTGGAGTATACCAACTTAGAAAAGGCCATTTGCTGGAAGAAATTTTCATTTCAGAGCATTAATTAAGCTGAAACTATACAAAAAAAATAAATGCATTTTGCATTTATTATAATTTAAAAAAAAATTAAAAAATCTGACTGTAAATATATTTTAACCAAAACTCCTCAAGTGGCAGTTTTAGCTTCACCCGGTTCATATTTACTAAATGAATGCTGCGTACTTGCATTTCAGGCAATAAAATGTTTATTTTCATATTTATAAAATGAATTGAAATATTTATTTGCATCTAATATTGCATTAAAAAGGCTTAATTGGGTAAATGAAAAATTTGTATAATCGTCAGAATACTTGATTTATTAGTTAGTTGGAAAATGTACTAATGTCATTAAAAACAAAACAATCGTATACAGCTGAAAAAATATACAAATCCATAAAATGAAAGACAGCAGAAAGATTTACATTATCTCAAAATGTAAAAAAAAAGATCTATAATAATAATTAAAAAAAACTGAACAAAAACAACATGAACTCAAAAAACAATTTCCATGGATTCACATTATTCTATTTAATATTTCTTCATTATTAAGAAATATTGAAGAAATATACAGTATATGCACATATTATCTTAAATATGTACATTGATTTGGCATTTTTAGTAATCAGTTGCTAAAATAATGCAGATAGTGTTTGTTGCACTCTTTTTCTCTCGCTCTCTCTTTTTTTTACTTTAAGAAAGACATGTGGTACGGATGCGACATTAATCTGCTGTTTGTTGTGTCCGTACTCCAGCTGTGGTGTGCTGCAGGTGTCAACCTGTCTGGAGGGAAAACCAGAGACGGAGGCTCAATCGTGGGAGCCAGTGTGTTTTACAGCGATGTGTCCGGTGCAGAAAGTCCCGGAAAGAAGAGAGGCTCGCAGAGCAGCATTGATGACCTGGATCAGGAACTGAAGGTGCTCCACTTCCCCAGTTTAAAAGTAACAAACAATATAAGGATACGAGGAGAGTGGTATGGAAAAAGTTCAAATTCAGGATGAGTTTAACACTGCAACAACTCAAAATCTTCCCCTTTTCGGTATGGTTTCTGGTTGAAATATCTTGGTACCCTTAAAATAAGATAAAACTGACTAACAAGTAACTTTTCAGCCAGATATAAGAGCTTGTTTTAAGTCAGTAGTTTCTTAATTTTGATGAAAAAGTACTTGTTCCACTGGCAGATTGTTTCACTTATAACAAGACATTTTTCTGCCAGTAGGACTGGAAAAAAAGTTCAGTGTAAGTTAGTTTTGTCTTATTTCAAGTGTACCAAGATATTTGGTCTAAGTAACTAGAAAGTTTATAGATATTTGGTAAGATTTTGTGTTTTTACTGTGTATTTTTTTCCTCTGTTTTTTTCTTTGCAGGAGCAGCAGAAAGAGCTGCGGCAGCAGGACGAGTTTTCCTCTCTGGTGTGGATCTCCACCAGCACCCAGTCCAATTCAAACGTCGTCGTCATCGACGCCAACCAGCCCGGGAACATCCTGGAGAGCTTCTTCGTTTGTAACTCGCACGTCTTCTGCATCTCTAGTGTACCCGGTCAGTGATTAAACAACAACAAAAAAAAAACAACAACTACAGTGCGTCCGAGACTTACGCACTGTTCGATGGAGTGGAGCTCACTTTGACTTCCTCTTACCGTCAAGGTGCGAGAGAGACCGACTATCCAGCCGGAGAGGAAGTGTCCTCAAGCACGGACGCAAGCCTGGTGGGAGACGACTGCATGTCGACGGCCAATAGCGCCTCAGAGGGCGGCGACGGCATCCTCGGAGGCATCACAGTGGTGGGCTGTGACGGCGAGGGAGCGACTGCTGTTCCTCAGACAGCAGACAGTTCAGGTAAAGCACAAGAAACCAACCAGAGCAGTCAGGATCACATACTGTCTTCCCATACCCATCAGACCCTCCGACTCTCACCACAGACTCCAGACCAGCAGAAGAGGCCATGGAGGCCATGGAGACCAGCGCAGGGCCTGTTGACCACAGCGAGAGCCTGAGAGGCATCTACGCAGAACACGTCTTCACAGATCCACTGGGAGCGCAGCAGACCAGGGAGACGCCAGCTAACTATTCTCAGAGGTAAACGGCGACATACAGAAAATACTAGTTGCGCTCAGATTTCCATAAATTTTAGCTGTTGCGATGCATGAATCTTAAGAATCTAATGTTTCCGATCTCTGAAGTCTATTTCTTTACATGCAAAATCTATCCATTCAGGTAAGAGTAGCAATAGTTCATAATGTTTTTCAAGCAAAAGTAAAATGAACAGTGCAATAAAACTTCATATATAAGTAACTTTTTTTTCCCCCAAAAGAAAAAGAGTCAGTAGCCAGTACTACTCACCTCTGAACATAGATCGTAACAAAATTAGTAGCTTATTCTTGTTAACAAGCTTAACATAATACATTGACATGGATTAACTAATTGTAACTTGACTAACATTATCTGCATCCAACAGCATTTCTCAACTTACTTGTTTTGTTTAGGAAAAAACTGAAAATTTATTTGCCCCTTTTCTGGTTCGCTGCCATGATCCCAACACTCTACACTGCGGCAAATCTCCGTAGTATGATATAAAATGTTATTGATTTTGAATCTTTATAAACCTTTTAAAACCTTCATATACCTCGAAGCGGGTAACGATAGTCAAATCGTGCTCTTCCAATTTGGACACATTGCATGTCCTCCATTGTTAACGGTGGTCCTCTGTGTTTCTGGTTGTCTCTTGTGAGCAGAGAGAGCGATCTGCTGAAAGACGGAGTGAGTTCAAACCCCAACGCAGAGGAGCAGGACCTGATGATAGAAGAAGCTCAGAAAATGAGCAGCGTTCTGCCCACCATGTGGCTGGGGGCCCAGAATGGATGGTAAGTTTTTATTTCTTTAGTGACTTTCACTTACCACTCTCCACCTGAGAACGTATTTGAGTGAAATTCAGTTTTTCTAACGAATTACACCGTTGTTCCTAGCGTGTACGTCCACTCGTCTGTTGCTCACTGGAAGAAGTGTCTCCACTCTATAAAGCTGAAGAAGCCCGTGATCGGCATTGTGTAAGTTTATTAAAAACAAACAGCTCCTATAGGTTTTTTTTCTTTTTTCCTCTTATTGTGTTGATTTAATGTCGTGCCCTCCTCAGACACGTGAAGGGTCGGGTCCTGGTTAGCCTGTCTGATAGCACGTTAGCCATTTTCCACAGAGGAACAGGTGAGACCAATACTCCTTAGTGTTAAACGTTGACCATATAATTGCACAATTTGACATTGCAAAAATGAATTCACTTAATGGAAACACGGCAATCTGGAAAAAAAACTTGTTTTTTGCTAAAAAAGATTTGGTGCTAGGATGAGATTTTTCAAACGTATCGATAACAGGAAGTAGGTAGGAAGTAGGATGATGGCGAGGCATGTTTTTTTAATGACTTATCGCGTTAACAAGCTTTCTCTTATGTGATTTTAATAGTGTTTCTTATGTAATAGATGCACTGCAATTGCAAAATTGTGGTAGTTTTTTCAACATCAGCTGAACATCGACAAAGTTTTGCGCACATTTGCATTGGAAACGCAGATAGTGTCCGTTTTTGAGGAAGCGTTTTGACTTTCCGTCTCCAGATGGGCAGTGGGACCTGACCAACTACCATCTGCTGGACCTGGGGAAGCAGAACCACTCCATCCGCTGCATGACCGTGGTGCATGACCGGGTGTGGTGCGGCTACAGGAACAAGATCCATGTGGTGCATCCCAGAGCCATGAAGGTTGAGGTGAAGGAAAACTTGGGGCCAGCTCAGCAATCCGATCCCAAACGGCCTGTAAGATCAGCACGTTGGCTCACGTTTACGTTTCTCTCGCTCTCGCAGAAAACCTTCGACGCCCACCCTCGTAAGGACAGCCAGGTCCGTCAGCTGGCCTGGCACGGGGACGGGATCTGGGTGTCCATCAAGCTGGACTCCACTCTCAGACTGTTCCACGCACACACACACCAGCACCTCCAGGACATCGACATCGAACCCTACGTCAGCAAGATGCTCGGTCAGAACGAGGTCGCAGTCGGCTGTACAAACTGGAGTTGGGTTTCAGAGTAAAACAAAGAGAGTGTCTTACTGTCCCGCAGGTACGGGCAAGCTGGGCTTCTCGTTTGTGAGGATCACGGCTCTAGTGGTTTCATGTAGCCGCTTGTGGATTGGGACTGGAAATGGAGTCATCATCTCTATTCCTGTTACGGAGAGTAAGTTCAGGAACTAAAGCCTTCGACTTAACAGTTCCTAAGGGAATACAAGCTGATACCTTGAATTGTGCTTTTTATGTTCTTGAATCCACCAACTCACTGCTTTTGGTTATGATCTGTTAATTTAAATGCAGTTGGAAGTTTTGTTAAATACATTTAGTGTTTAAAGTTAACCATGAACATCCTCTTAAAAGGGACCTATTATACAAAATTCACATTTTGTACCTTCATGTACTTTCATTTGAGTTTCTATTGCTTCTAAAACCAACTGAATCCAACTAAAGTTTTTTGGTGTCTGGAAAATGAACCTCAAGAATCTTTTGAATTTAACGTTGCAAATCAGCAAGCACTGCCCCTCACCTACCAACCCCAACTAAGATCAGGCATGTTACCTAGCAACCAAAGGAAATCTCCAGAACATTTGGTCAGCTGGTTTTACCGCTGTATGTGCTGTACAACGGCTACTGGAAAAGACTTGACTTACTATCCAGAAACCACTTGCTGCATTCATGTCGGTTGTGCAGGAGGCTCCACTTTTGCTTTTCAAAGATGTACCGTTGTATAATTGTGCATCTGTTTGCATCCATTTTCATGTGCGAGTGTAAATTTTGAGTTGGGGTGGGGGAAGGGGCGTGGCCAAAAGCAGCTTATTTTGATTTAAAGTGACAAGAGGCCTTAAAACAACTCATTCTGAAAGAAGCTCAAATTAGGCAGAACTGACTAAAATCTCATTCTCTAAGAATGATGGTGCGAAAAAGAATCCAATGAACTTGTTTTGTGTTGCCCATAAGCATATCATAACCTATTCAGAAAGCATAGTAGGTCACTTTTGAAGCTCTGTGATTTTTATGTCTCCTCTACATTTTTGCTGTTCTGTTAGCAGCCAACAATGTAGCCACGTCGTCAGGTAACAATCCTGGAGGCGTGGTTCGCGTCTACGGAGACGACAGCGGGGACAAGGTGACGGCCGGGACCACCGTTCCCTACTGCTCCATGGCTCACGCTCAACTCAGTTTCCATGGTCACAGGAACGCGGTCCAGTTCTTCGCCGCAGTTCCAGGTAATTCATCAGGAGTTTCGATTTCCAGGCGGTTCTACAGAACCTGAAAACGGTCGTACCTGCAGTGATTGTTAGACTTTCTTACGATTTTTATCTCAAGATCGTGTCAAGAAGTAAAAGAAAACTTTTGAGAAAAAACAGTGAATCTTGGATATTAATAGGACTCTTTTTTTTTTGTTTTTTTTTTTTGGATGCCCTGTTTTATTGTTTGCTATCCCCATGATGATGCAGGGACAATCTGTAGCTGCAACTTTTTTAGTCTTTTATGGAGGTTTGAACCAGCTGGCAGTCACTGCCTTGATTTATGAGTTGAAACAAATACTTTCCATTATTTAATTTATTCAATATAATGATTTAATCAAATCGAACCAAAACTTTCACTATGTTAAATAATGGTAAAAGAAACTCATCAAAGGAAACAGACCTAAGATACCCGAGTCTAAATGCTATTGATGAACAGATGAAATTATGAAATTACAACAAAAACTTATTTACTGTTGTATAATTGTGCATCTGTTTGCAAACAGGGGCTGCGAAATATTTATTTTTTTCGACCTTAGTGGAATATTGACAAAGTTTTGCACACTTTTGTAATGGAAACGCAGCTATTGAAGGTTTTTGATTACTTTTTTTTGTTTGTTTTTTTGCTGTCAGGTCACGCAGATCCGTCGGCATCCGGCGGAGGAGAGTCAGCGGGAGACAAGTCCGCCGACGTCTCCGCTCAGGAAGGAAGCAGGTCCATGTTGGTGATGAGTGGAGGAGAAGGCTACATCGACTTCAGAATGGGTGAGTTTCTGTGCCGCAGCAGAAACAAAAGGTGGAATCGGCGACGCCGGGGTGAACACGTTTCCGTCTCTCCGCAGGCGATGAGGACGGGGAGGCAGACGAGCTAGACGACCCCACTTTAAAACTGCAGCCCTTCCTCACAAAAGCTGAGCGCAGCCATCTTATCGTCTGGCAGGTCATGGTCAGTGAAGACTGAACTCGGCATCGCTGAAACCCTGATTTGCCTCCTTTTTTATGTTAAGACCACAGAAACAGAGGAGAAAGCACAAGATTAATCAGCACTTATTTTTTTTATTTTGCTCCCTCGTCTCGAACAATGGAAGCAAAACAAGCAAAAACTGCTCTGCGAGCATTTTTCTCTGTTAACCTTGAACGCATGGAACTGCTTTGTCCTATTTTTTTACGCCATGAATTTCAAGCATTATATATTATTGCCTCACCTGCGCTCACTCGGGACGCTGCTGATGCTCCGTCAGCTGATCAGAGGGAGGAAAACAGCTTCCTGTTTGTCCTCTGAAGAATGTAAGGCGTAGCGAGCGACGTGGGAGTCAATCATGGCGGGATTGTTTTTCTCTATCAAATTTCGGTTCTGTTTTTTTACGTGGAGAACTTCTTTGAAAGCCAATAGCTGAGTCATATTTCAAATATGTTTGGCTAATACTCATATTCATCCCTTGTGCAAAGGCTTAATGGGAATGTTTTTCATCGTGTATTTAAATGGCTCGGTTTGTGCCTCAGATATCATCACAAGTCCCTATTCATTTAACAAAAAAAACACACAACGGTGTTTATGAAGCACAATAAGCTACTTTCAGTTGCTTTTCTTTTGCCCACAATACAGATGTGGGTTGTTGCTATGTGGATTTAATAAAATAACACGGTGTATTCTGTCGGTATTACAAGTGGGAGCGGGTGAGTCACTATCGGATACTGTCCGGAACATTATGCATCTGGATCCATACAGACGTCCTCATGAAAGAACCAATATGTTTTAATCTGTTTATTTTGTAGTAGTTTCCAAACCCCAGCGATCCTAGTGGTAAGCATAAACGTATTTTATCACGATGGCTGAGAACATGCCATGTTTAGCTATTTTATAGGAAGCACATTAGGAGAAATTGTCAGATGTGTATAGTCCCTGAAAATAACATTAAACTTTCCCTAAAGTGCCTCCACTGGGCCAAAGATTTTAATTTCACTGTAGGTCTCAATAAGTGACATTTTTTTTCCGGATAAAAGTACAAAAAACTTGAAGATAAAATTGAGCTTAGGCTCCATTTCTGCCTAGGCCTGTCAAGTTGGTTCTCAGCTCCAGTTCTACATGGAGTCGTACCATTAGCATTGACACTGGACAGTATTTATCCCAGTTATATACATTTTCCAGGCTTTCCGCTGAGGATTGGCCGCTCTACTGAAGTTGGGAAGACACGCAATAACACTAAAGGTAATAAGAAGATGTCATTGTTTGCGGATGACATACTGACATCATGTTCTCTGGTCTAATCACGAACCCATACTGTTGTCTCCAATCTTACTGAATACCCCAGCTTTATCGCCATGACAACATGTTTTGCTTTTCCTTTTATTTCATAGAGCAGACGTGTTGAACGAGTCGCATCACTTTGTCCGTTTTCTGCTCCCAGCACACACTTTAGGAGTTGCCTTAGACATCAGAGTTCTCAGTCTGTGACAGAGTTCTTCTATTTTTCTCTAAAGAATTTTGATCGCTACCAAAGACTGCTAGCTAGCCAAGACGTCACGCAGTAATAAAGTCTCACCCATCTTTCACAGCAGCATGTTTGCAACAGGAAGCCAGGTTTTTTTGGGGGGGGGGTTTTAACAGAAATCCAAGAGTGTTGATATATTCAGATAGATATATATATATATTTTAACTTTTCCTATTTGTAAATGGAAATATTTTCGAGGCGTGCGAGTCGTGAACGTGCGAGAGAGAGCTGTTACGGTTGGACGGTGAAGGAAAGAGTCCATACGCACCTCCTGGACGCTCGATCTGTTCCCAGATGAGAAACCGAACTCTAACCTGTTTGGTTTTGCAGCCCTGATCTGCTTGCTTTCAACCAAACCTGTTTATTAATTCAAACGTCTTTTTTAAAAAAATTTTTTATCAGGTTTTTATTTCTTCTTTGAGTGTGGCTAAAAGGTTTTATTTGGTGAATTTCAGCCTGCTTCTGTCCTCTGTGAACACTGCAGTCATGCTTTTTGTTTTTTGTTTGTTTCTTTATGCAACTGTGTGTATTTGCGTCTTCTCTCTACGAGAGAAGATTTATATATATCTATACATAAATATTTCAATTTCGCCATTTCAGTATTTATTTTTGATGGATGAACCTTTGCGATTGAGAATGTATCTTTGTACATTGAATATATATGGCTATATATGTAAGATGGTTTGGATTTTAATGAGTTGTAACCTGAGGATTTCCTCAGCTATGCACCACGTCTCTGAGGACAGACATGGAGGAAACTAGGGGTTTGAAAACTGCACACACCTGCTCTGTCCTTTCGCAATCAGTTGTCCCATAAATTTGAACTTCTACTCAAGGACGGGGCAGTCGACTCCCTTCGCAGACTCCTTCCATATATTTGTCATCACTGCAGTCTGGTTTTAGGTAATTGACAGGAGCGCAGTATTTTCCAAATCTGCAGTAAATGCATCATCTTAAACCCCTGCAGCATCTCTAGTGTTACCTATTTTTAACAATTAAAGCAACTTTTGTCAACATCTTTGGTTGCATTTTGTCATTTTTCTATCTAGTGTTTTTGTGTGTTAATGCGTAGGGACCGGCAAACTAAGCCTTGGGCCCCGAAGCTGATTTTGCCCCAAGTGGAAGAGATTTTATTTATTTATTTTTAGTAATTTAATTACAACATTGTGTTTTTATTTTATATTAATATATCTTCATGTAGAAATCAATCTACTAAGGGCTAAAAGAAAAATGACTTGCTCTTGGGTTCCCCCTGGTGGCCGCGGTAGGTAATGTTTGACCGGTGATTTGAGCTGCCGTTCAATTCGTATTCAAACCTCCAAAGCACCGATGGAAGATAAGCAAGCAAACCAATGTCGCAAAAAATAACGTATTTTCAGGGACAAAGAAAAAGAGGAAGAATAGAAAAAAGCCAAGATAAAGGTACGTTTGCATGTCTCTTGGTAGAAGAGAAGAAAATTAGCTAAAAGAAAATTAGCTTGATAGCGACGTTGAACGTTCAACAGCCGAACATTTATGCTAGCTTCCTTGTATTTGTGTGAAACTGGGTTTGAGTTGATTCTCGAGCGTGGGCCTGTATATTTCTGAGTTTTTTTTCTCAGAAAAATAAAAAAATATATGTTTTTAATAAAAACTAAAAAAAAAAAGTAAACTTTTTTTGTTAAAAAGTTTTAATTTTTGATAACAAAGATTAAAACTTCTCAATGTTTGACATTGTCTAGCAAAATGGGGTTTTCTTACGTCAGGCTACAACAGAATGTTCAGTTCCAATGGTATCAATGACATCAGCAGTGATGTCATCAGTCTATGACACCACAAAGGAATCTCTCTCTTGAATGTAGCTCACAGACAGAGTTTGCTCAGACCTGTTCCACAGTTCTATTGCGACAGATCACCCTTCAGAGCACGTTCGAAATTAATCGAAACTACAGACATGAAGCAAGAACAGATCACTTGTGAACATGAAGCTTTTCCAGCTGAGCTTTCATGGATCGAGATGATGGACCTCAACATCCAAGTCGACTACGACGCTATCCTTTGTTTTGAAGATGACAGCGACAACGAGATTGAACCGGAAGATGAATTAGAGATCCAGGGGGAATCAAGTCCTTCTGGCGACTTTGAGAGTCCCAGATCATTAGAAGTCAAGCAGGAAGCAACTCCCTCTGCTGGATTCGAGATCACCCCCTTAGTGGAAGACATGGAAGAGAAGAGCCAACACGTCATTGAGCTCACAAAGCAGGTAGACGATCTTAAA
Source organism: Alfaro cultratus (assembly GCA_903066825.1). Lineage (NCBI taxonomy): Eukaryota > Metazoa > Chordata > Actinopteri > Cyprinodontiformes > Poeciliidae > Alfaro > Alfaro cultratus. The sequence continues at coordinate 1,837 of CAEFZX010026675.1, read as the reverse complement.
AACGAATTGCAGAATAAGATTTTTGAACTCCATGAGGAAAGAGACCGAAGCATTGCTGAAGTCAAATCCCAGCAGGAGGAGATTCAAAGACTGCAAAAATTGTTGGATAAAGAACGTCAACTGCAAGTCAAACGTGAAGGTGGATCAAAGGTTACTTGCTCTTGCAAAGTTACAGCCGACGAGAGCATTCTTCAGGAGCTGGATTACTTCAAGAGGGAGGCTGAAAAATACGCCTCCCGCAACAAAGGTCTGATAGACGTAATGGTTCAAGAATACAGAGTAAGACTTAAATATGAGGAGCAGCTCAAAAGTCACACTGAGCAAGCTTCCAAATTCGAAGAACAGGAGGAAATAGTGAAATCTCTGCAGGGTCAGGTTGCAGACCTGAAGGTGAAATTGAAACTTGCTCTGGAAAACAACAATCCGAGAGTCTCCACCCAACCAGAAGTCCCCCTGCAACCAGAAGTCCCCCTGCAACCAGAGGAGTCCAAGCAAAGGCAGCCGGTGAATCAACAAGGGGTCTCCACGCATAGACTCACTTGGCCTTATCACCGACCCACTCCCAGCTTGCAATCAGAGGAGTCCATGCAAAGCCAAACCTCCACACAAACATGGAGGTCTGTGGAAAGACAGACCTCCGCTCAACCAGGGAGGTTAGAGGAAAGACGGTCCTCCAATCCACCAGAGGAGTCCAAACAAAGGCAGCTCCTGAATCAACAAGGGGTCTCCACGCATAGACTGACGTGGCCTTATCACCGGCCCCCTCCCAGCTTGCAAAGAGAAGGCTCCAATCAACCAGAGGAGTCCGTGGAAAGACGGACCTCCACTCAACCAGGGAGGTCCGAGGACAGGCAGCCCGTGAATGAACGAGGGGTCTCCACGCATAGACTCACTTGGCCTTATCACCGGCCCCCTCCCAGCTTGCAAAGAGAAGGCTCCAATCAACCAGAGGAGTCCGTGGAAAGACGGACCTCCACTCAACCAGGGAGGTCCGAGGACAGGCAGCCCGTGAATGAACGAGGGGTCTCCAATCAAAGACTGACTTGGCCTTATCACCGACCCCCTCCCAGCTTGCAAACAGAAGGCTCCAATCGACCAGAGGAGTCCAAGCAAAGACAGACCTCCCATCAACCAGGGGGGTCAGAGGGAAGGCAGACCTCCATTGGACCAACCTCCACTGGTTGCATGGATGGCCTTCATGTTGGCATTGGCAGGAAGGCCAATCTATGCCCGGCTCGGCCTTTACGCCGACCCACACACAGGTGGTACTAACCTAGGTCACTATCTGAACCTAGGTTAGGTTTGCTAACACTGGGTATTATGGAAATTTGAGGCTTTACATAAATTTGGGCAATAAAAACGGACACCGGCCTCAAAGCAAATACAATGTCTGACTCCAAAATCAATGGAGAAAACGCAAGATCAGTTTCAGAGTTCAAAACAGCAAAAGAAACATTATTAAAACTTTCCTATACACATGTAAAATTTCTCAAAAACTAATTGATTAATTGGTCTCTCTAAATTGTCCTGAGGTGTGAATGTGTGTGTGCAAGGATAAGCGTGTTAGATGATGGATGGATGAATATTTGTTAAAAGTGTCTGACAGTAAAATATGAAACAGAGAATCTGTGAAAATTCATCTGACTCTGCTGCTGTCCAGAAACAACCAATCAGAACCAAAAGACAAACTTTTGGTTCTGATTGGTTTCTAATGTGTCGCAGCACATTCAACACATTAGACTACTAGTGTACTGCAGTTATGCAATTGCAGAAATACAACCTAACATTACATAATTATTTATAGAATGATTTAGAAAACAAAATGCTATACAGGTTT
>CAEFZX010026673.1:0-27207 GCA_903066825.1 Alfaro cultratus | reverse complement strand
ACACAACTAAACACCACAATCAACAAACTAAAAAAATAAAAATTACACCAATATATATATATATATATATATATATATATATATATATATATATATATATATATAAAAGGTGGTAAATTTAATTGTATTCCTGTAGAAACCTGGCTGTGTTTCAAAATCTACAAAATCACAGCTGTATTTCTTGCTAAATACGTCCTTCACCTACATGGGTGTCCCTCAATAAGACCTTCCACTTTTCTTTCCCAAGGACTCAAAGATGGCTGAGCAAACTACAACACTGTGACGCATATGTACACCAATGGTCGTAGTAAGAGGATGTATGGAAACCACATAAATACAAGATTTGGTCAACGAGAAAGGGACCTTTGGGAAATCTGCTTCCCAGTTCAACACTAGATTTGTCAAACTGCAGTCCTCAAGGACCAGTGTCCTGCAACTTTTAAAAGCATCACTGCCCTACCTGAATCAAATGACTGAATTACCTCCTGAGGTAGAAGATTGAGACCGCTTTTCCCATAAACCTTTATGATCTTGACTTCCCATCAGTCAGGTAATGTTTTTTGACTGAATGTCAGTTTAAGCAAACTGAACTTTTACTGCCAATGTCTTCATCTATGATTGTTTCCAAATCAACAATGTACTGGATCCTTGATTCTCTCCCCGCATTGGTGGAGTGACCAGATGGTGGCTCTATAAAACTTATCTGGCCTACACCTGACCAGATCCTGGTGGGTAAGATTCACCAATGAGTCTCCTCTTACACCTGGCTCCAGGAAAACACCTAACTACTCCCTGTCTGGGAGGTATAACCAGGTCCAACAATCTTGAAATTGTCTGCATAGATACTGAATTCTGCCATGAGTCAATTTACCATTGGTAAACTGACTCATGTGAACAACAGCTTTGGTTTTAAGGTAATCAAGACATTCTAACCCCACCACCATGACAACATAGTGAAAGCAATGTGCTAACTTAAGTAGGGGTAATAAAAGGTTAAGGATTCTGGCTATATTGAGAAAATTGTGGCATCAAGATTTGCTTTCATGCAAGCTAGTCGAATTAGACAGAGAATGGGAGAGACTGAACACAGCTTCAGGTGAAAACTGTCAGCACATCAATTTGGAAAACAGCTCAAATTTAAGCCTCACTTACTTCATCCACAACTCCATTTCTTGCCTCTAGCTTAGCAGAGAAGAAAATATGACAAAATCATATTTGCACCTTGCAAAGTTTAATCTTTTATTGCAACAGGTAAGTGATCTGTGTTGGTTAGTATGTTCTGCAGCCCCTTTTTTTGCCTTTTAGTTTGTACTAATACAAACATGAGCAAAACAAAACAGTAGCCTTCATGTTTTAAAGCAGAAATGATAAGGATGCATTGGCATCACACGTTTATCATAAAGCAACAACCAAAACAACAAAGAAAGATTTTTTCCTTACAAAATCTAATTTTGAAGGAGCTAAGGGACTCTGTTTTATTCCAAGGAACCTTCAACCATTTTATGATTTTCTGCAGATTATGCCAGATAGCTGCTGCTTCACACATGATAGAGCTCTGTCTCTTGTAAACCCCACAGAATGTGACAGAGAGCATGGGTCAGTCAGATGCTGCTTTTATCCAAGAACTGACCATTTAGGTCATAACATTTACTGCAAGAGCTGCTTTCTCTGCATGTGCCTGCTTCATCCAGCTGTCATGACGGATGCACTGATCTGATTTCCCTTCACTGTGGCCAGGCAGATGGCACCACGGAGCTCAAACAAACCATGAGAGGCTAAGCCCTGCCAGAAGTTGGTTACACTTTATCCACTGACCAATCACAGCTGCATGGCAATAGCTTGGACCCTGCGGTTGCTGTAAATGGCTGAATGGGTGGTTGTAATCGACTGCAAAGTACCAATGAATTGAGAGAACAATCCAGTGTAGGGCAGTGAGAGGAAACAAAGCAAAACCCCGTGGTGATCTGGCAGCCACAACGATTGAGAAAATTCTACCTGCAATTTTCTCCATGCAGGTCTGCCTTTTGTTTCTAGGTCTAGAAATGGCACCACAGGGCACTTAGGGGGTCCAGCAGGGGCAAAACATGTGCAGACAGCATCTTTACACATCACATAAAAACCTCATGGTCAAAGCTGTAAACCATGTCTGAAATTATCAATAACTGTGTGCTTGAGTGTGTTTCCAAAGCAATGTTTTTATTCGCAAACTCTGCCCAGATTTCTGTGTGAATAAGGCAAGAAGCAGAAGAAAGAATGGGGAGTGGTCTGTCTGTCTTTAATCAGGCGGCTGCTGCCAGTTTTGGCCCTCAGCCAGTATTGTTTACTTGGCCAGCCCCCAGCCTCGCTCTGCATTGTAAATTATCCTGCAACGGGGGCAATTTTAGCCCCTCCAACAGGTAGAAAACAAACCGTTCCCACATGGGAGGGCCCTCGTACACAAACAGCTCTCACAGGCTAAACAACATCAAATAAAAACTATCATATAAATTCATTACTTGTTGTGCTGGGAAACAGGACACGGGCTGCTTTCTCAGGAGAAAAAACTACACATGTTATCGATTTATTTAAAGATTTAAAAAAGAAAAGAAAAGCAGAGACGGCAGCATCCCAGCTCCTTTCCTCCAGCCTTCTTTTTGTTATCTGTGATGTTGCCCAGAGAAATCAATAGAACAACTGTAGCTGGCGAGCTTTGTTTATCTTTTCCTCTAAGTGAATAATTCAGGGGTGTCAGCAGGGGTGAGACGAAGCTTTGATATAAACCAAAGAGTTTTGTGTTCAGGGGGGATCTATCTCCCTCTTTATCCCACTCTTCTTCCCCAGAAAGTCACAAGGAGAAGCTGCAAAAACTCCTTCTTTGGTTCACCAGCATCAACAACAATCCTCCTGGTATAAAACTGAAGCTCATAGGAAGAAAAGATGAGGAAAAAGTGTGGCAAACAGCTTTGGGAGAACTGAGAGTAAATGGCTTTAATTTGAAGGTTTCAGAGTTTGTTTAGGAGCCAAGTGAGGTGGAAATAATATACCAAAGGTAAGGCTGAATGATCTAAAAATTATTTAGCATTTAATAGAAAGGTGGTGTCCAAATAATAAATTTCTTTCTATTTTACCAGTGGTATTGAAAGGGTGAAAATTGTAAATACTGATGAAACTATAGTTCTGAAACTATGGTAAAAGTACCGCTGTAGGTACCTGGAAACCTTGTGGTTCTCATGAAAAATGTTGGTATTAATTATTTTTAATATAAATGTGATTTACAAAAACAATACATTTATGATACAATAAGTATCAACATAAGTTGTTCAAGTGCACTAATCTTTGCTTTATCAGAAACCTGTCAGATAATATTCTCTGAACTCCCAAACAGAGGCCGACAGTACAAAACCGGAAAAGTATGGGTGGAAACAGGATGTGGAATTATAGTTTGGAGTTTGGAACTTGGATCTTGGAATGAGATCTTACCCAGCCGTACATGTGCTGAAATAGGCTAGCTGCTGTTAGCAATAGAAGCAAAAATGCCCTTTTGTGTCATTGTTTTTACTTTAAACATGTTCACTTTGCTAAGTACTGTCAGTCAAAGTTTTAGTTAAATAAAAATAATCAGACATGTCAAAAATCTATTCTCACTGCATCTACGGGGAATATTTATGTGCAAGGTGTGCACAGAGATCTTTTCTGTAATTTTTATATTTATTTTCTTTTTTTTTCAAACTCCAGGCTGGCAAATTTCAACATGCATGGAAGAATGGGAAACATAATCAAACTGCAACATTCAAAAAAATAATGTTTTTCTCTTTTTTGGGGCGAGTTTTTATGACATAAAGCAACCGATACTAATGGTTGTCAAGATAGAGGTACTTGGAAAACATTGAATTTTCTGGGGTGGTACATATAAAAAGTTCAATAACCACCACCAAATAAAGTAAATAAACCAAATTAGTTAGTCAGCATACAAATAAAAATCCAGAGATTTTATTTGTTTAAAAAGACCTAGCTCAGAGATTCTTAAATCACAGGCCACAATTCAGATCCAGATCCGAATATAGCATGTCTGCGCTTAAGTGGTTTCAAACAGAACACTGTTTTTAATGGCTATGTTTTCTTGCATTTATGGTAATCCAATGAAAGCAGTGCAGCATTTCCAGCCTTTATTACATCCCTGTTTTTGGTACTGGTTGTGATTGGCAATGTCTCAGTGGGGGCCTGTTTGGTTGTTGCTTTAGCAGAAACCAGGAAGAGATTCATAGACTGCATGACTCCTGCGGTTTTATATTTGTTGAGGTCATTTAGGTACGAAACAAAAGCAGGAAATTGAAAACATTTTGCACTGAAGGTAACGTTTAAAGCAATCTTTCGAGCTGTAGCAAGTGAGAGTGGTGGCAACTTATCCATGAGGTGTTGCTTGGAAATTTAAAGCCCTGATGGAGCCATGCCAGAGGTACAACCCCATCATTTCAATTGAACTAATGCTGGCATAGATTTCTGCATCCAGACACAGTTTGACAGAATTGTGCCAGGACTTTTGTTGAAGAATCACTGTGGGAGGTTTTCTAAATTTGCCCTCATCCCAGTCCAATCTAATAGGTCTTGAATAGTTTTGAAATGCCTGACCACTGGAGAGGATGCCTTACAAGTTAGACTGCTTTTCTGGAAAACAGCCATTGAATTACAGATTTAGTAAAAAGTGTTTAAGTCCAGCTGAGAAAATTATGAATACTAACAGCAAACCACTTCCTGACAGAAAAACCTAACAGGATTGGTTTAAATTAATGTTTTGCCATAAGCAATGTTGTATAGCTGAACAGTAACTGGAGAGACTTAAACCCTTCCAAACAAGGAGATCAACATGTATTTGTCAGGCTATGTCACCCTTAGCTGCAGAAACATATATGCACACACTCCTCCACACACATCAACAGACATGCACACATACGACGAGGCGGCAAACACATCCAGAGAAGTCACTAAACCTCTGCGTCCCACCTTCACCACGGACACACAAAACCCTCAGTCCCTTGTAATTGAGGTTTAAATCCTTTCCTAACATTCTTCCATCCCTCACTCTTCACCAAACATGGATTGGGCCAACACAGAGCCCCTAATCCCTCCCAGTTTAACCAAGTGAGAAATTAGCTTTTGTTAAGTGGTGATTTGGCCGGTGCTAAACGCCAACAGACTATTGTAGAGGAGAGGGGCAGCCATGAGTTGCAAACACTCAGAGAAAAATTGTCCGTGCAGCCCGGATTGAACTACTGCAACAAAGCTGTCAAATTGTTTTAGCTGAGATTTCTATCCCCCTCTGTTTGGCTCAAGAAAACCTTGAAGAAAGGCCTGTATCTACAACGTTTCTCTGAGGTATTGTGTCTGTTCCCTTGCCTCTAAATTCCTCCCAGTTTTTCTGTCTTTATAAAATCAAAACATGTACTCAAAGCTGCTGCAAAAAGCCACTAGTGTCAGGTTGATAGACGACACAAGGATTCAGATCCTCAAAGCTGCAGAGAAAGAGCCGGCTGTTGCAGCAGGAGGAGACGAGACAAAGCCCGGCGTCTATCTGAGACTCAGCAGGGCGAAATCTGCCACAGACCGGCTCAGAGACTTCAGGAGTTTATCAGAGCTGCTGTGATACATCTACAAGGGAGAAAGAAAACTGACAAACTTTCTGTTTTCAATGGCCAATCCAATACTAGAATCTTTACCACATCATTGGATTTGTGCTTTTACTTTTGCTCTCAGTATTTCGGTTTTTGTTTTAGGTCCAAGTTCTCTATTTCCAATTTCATTAGTTGTTGATCTCTCGTTGCTGTGATTGCTTCCTGCTTTCCCATCACACCTGATCATCATTCATAATCTTTACACCTGCTTTGGATTCATTTGTTTATTTCTTTATTTTAAATAGACCCTAATTTACTTATTCTGTTTCTGCAGCCATAATTAGTTGTGTTTCATGCATCTCTTCACCGCTCATCTGCTGTCTTCCCTGTACTCTTTGGAATTTAGTTCTTGCATTTTACATTTTTAGATTCCCTCCTTCATGAGCATTTGTTTGTGTTTTTTAGAACTTGGAGCACACCTCAGAGAAAAAGCATGGACATGGTGCATAAAGACACCACTATGAATTGGCTTTTGTCACTCAATCAGTTCCTGTTCACACTCTTTAATGAAATGCCTTTCATTCTACTTTTCCTATCACTTTCTGAAGTTTGCCCTTTCCTCAAATCTGATGCACCAATTATACCACTTTAAATGTAGCTTTAGACATTTTACTGGGGAACATAAAAGCTTTAATATTTCAATTATGCTCCAAAAATTAAGAGCTCCAAGTTGTGCTTAAAAACATTTATTGAAAAAAAAATCAGTAAAGTGAAATTTTCTAATACATAATTTCCCATCAGTTGTACTAAGCTTTATTGGTTACTCCATTCAGGAACACATCATTCCTTTGTGTAACTTTGTAACATCAAAACCCTGTTTTTATTTTATTAAAGTTTTTTCTTTCTGTTTGAGACACCACCCAATGAATTATTGAGGGGGATAGGAGTAAAAACGTGACTAAACAAGATTGTGGACCACAAATATGTTTTCCTCTTCTGTTATTCATTTGCCAGCTGCCCAAAATTGATCTTGCTGCGCACTGTGGGGGTCCTGACCATCAGGCTGGGAACCATCGCTCTATTTCACTCACATTTAATGAGGAGCAGCTCACAGGTTCAGAAACAGCTTTAAAGTTTAAGTTCAGACTCTTCTGGTGCACATTTGGCATGAAATTATTACCACATTTCCCCTTACTGTTGAACCAACTCATAATTATTTGCACAACTAAATAAATGTTCTGTTTTTAGATCAGTTTTGACTTACATATTGCTGCGATAATCATGAAAACATGACTTAATTAAACTGAAAATGCCCCGAATTTAATGTTCTATAAATTAATGAGTAGTCGCCAAGAATGCCAGGATGAAACACCCACCTTCATTCTGTCACTTAGCCCACGATTGTTGGAAAACTTTCACAGCCCTTCAAGACTGGATCATATGGAGATAAGACGAATCCATCTTTTTTCAAATTTGATGCTGAAAAGATATTTCTACATGTGACCAGCTGCCATATCTATGACCTAAATATCTACACTCATTAAACAATTCAACATAAATGGTGTCACTAAGAAAAATTGCAGGGTAAATGTGTGAACATACTAGTGTTAACATTAAGCACACACTGAGGAGAGTCTGTGGGTGCAACACACACACGCACACACACGCAACTTCTCAGTGCAGCAGCATAGCATTCGGAGGGAATGCCGTTGCAGCCATTTTTGCAGAGCCTGCATCCTTAAATAATATCAGTAGCAGTGAAAGTGAATTAAGACGGAAGGGAAGCTCCACATAGCTTCCCAATTCGCTTTCTTCTCTCTGTCCATAGTCATGCTTGACAAAAGCTTCACATAAAACAAAAGGTAAAAACATGAAAGAAGGACAACAATGATACTTTATGGTTCCGTTTAAAATCTAGAAGCTATCTTTCCTTAATGAGAGATCATTGAACATTGAAGGAAAAGCTTGATATCTCTACATGATAACGCAAAGTATTTTTTAATAAATTGCTTTCTGCAAAAATGTAGATGACATTTCACCAGTTTGCAAAATGCTATTAAAAAGTGTTGATGAGGCATTGATAAGCTCAGTTGCATGGATTAAACACACAATAAGTTTTCTATGTATGTGCAGCTTGTCTCACCCAGCACTACACAAAGTATTAATTCGAGGTGTGATTTATGCAAGCCAGTCTTTAGTTTCTCAGAAGACAAATAATTCAAGGAAGAATCTGTCTTCAGTCAACACCATGTGTTTCCCAACCCTGACAAAGTAATTTTTGATTCTAAGCTATAGCATGTAGTTTCAACCGCAAATAATATAAACTGAAAATGAAAACACAAAACATAATAATAAACAGAAATATGAAATGGGCATTAAAACTGACTTTGAATTTTACATAAATTGACAGTTCTTGTTTCCCCTAAGTTTTCTGTATCTGCAGTGAGAAATGTTCCCTGAGGCTGCTGGAAAGGTGTTTAGTGGTGTTGCCTCACAGCATTAAAGAAACGGACTCAAAACCAGAACAGGTTTGCATGTTTTTTATGTTTTAATTGGAGCTGCTGAAAGTCTTGAAGTACAGGAAAGAAAAGAAAATAAGATTACAGCATATCCCTACAGTCTCTGAAGGAGTGATGCATATTGTTTTTCTAACCGTAAACAAGTAATTGTTGTCTAAACCTAACTGCAATACATCTAACGCCAAAAGGAATAAAATCAAAAATGTAACTTTTTAAGATAATAAATCTCAGTCTCTTTCCTAAGAGACCAAATTAATTTTATTTTATTAGATTAGTTGAAAATGTTTCACTGTTTTTTGTTTCTCCCAGAAAGCTAGTCGCATTGCTAAACTGTTGCTAAAGCTTCTTTGCGTGTCTGGCCCTGGATCAGATAAGCTGGTACTTTATTAGCTTTATTAGGGGAGCTCATGGAACCCACCACCAAATCACATTTTTAATCTGACAAAAACCAAAAAACAACACGGCTTAAATTTTAACAAAAAAATCTGACTGGTGTCAGAAAAGCTGACTCTCTCATGCTGCCACCTGTAGATCAATGCAAGGCACAAAGCTGTGGTTCAGCTGAATCTATAAACACCATTTGCAACTGAGTTCTTAAACACTGTTGGTGAAAAAATCTTGCACTGAATGATGTGTTTAACTCCTTTTCCAGAGCTTCTGGTCCCAATTAGATCAGTGAAGAACTGGGCTGCATTGTGAAGAGTTCATAAACACTTCATGTAGTTAAAAGCAACAATGATATATAAAAATCTTGATATCAGGGCATCTGTTAGAGGGACACTGTATAAACAATGTATTTCAAGCTAAACTATTAATAATTTCTTAGTACGGCCAATAACTTAGCTGCAGGTTGATTGTCAGATTGTGGCAAACCAGTTTTTTCTTCAAATGCCTGCTGGATCTAGCACTGGACCTGGTTTAAGTCCAGGAACTGCGTCTGTGTCAACCCATCAAAGCTATACTGTCTTACTCCTCTTTGCAGTTTGTCGACAACACAAAGTAAAAATTATGTTTCATTCTGTTATTTTATGAATGAGGTGATAGCTTCCATTAATGTAAGCTTCATTCACACATTTCTGCTAATTATTGCCCAAGTTTTCACACGTTAAAGTTTCACATAAAAAAGGCAACCATTTGTCAAGATTTTGACAAGATTTATTCCTCCAGTCAAAGAGAAAAAAATACCATACAAAAAGGTCCAAATTTATTGCTCTATATTTCTTGATTATCTGAAAAGAAGCATATGATCCAGGTCGTCTTCAAATATAGTTCTCATAGAAAATAAGTTATTCACACTAATTATTTCCCAAATAAGTTAACACAGTCCCACCTAAAATCGCTATAGCAAACCATCTGTTTCGGTGCAAAAACACACATAAACTCTTAAGTGTTGAAGAATGAAACCACGATTCCTCGGTATTATCCAAAGCTGCCCTGTGATTTATTCCCATCCTGTTGATGGTTTTATTGGCCACAGCCAGAGACTCTCCATGATCCCAACAACCTCTGACTGTGTTTTAATAAATCAAACCACAAAATAACACAGCTTGCCTTCTTTCTCTTCATTCCCTTTTGATATAAATTGAACTCCACTAACTCAAAATGGCCCACAAATGCACTGTGGATCAAACTACCCTCCAAGAAATTTAAATAAGCTTCTTCTCGCAGAAGACAATTTAAAATAAAGGCACATCTTTTAAAATCAGTGTCTGTTCACTTTTTTCATGATTATTAGAAGTATCACGTGTATGAAATCGCAGGCGTTTGCGTCACTGAAATTAAGTTGTAATCTCCAAAATTCTGCGAATGTTTTCATCTTCATCAAACCCGGCACTGTCTGAGAAGTCTTTGCTGTTTTGAAATGAAGAACTGTGAGTAAACAATAGATTTACAAATGGCTGCCAGCCAGTGTTCGACTCAGTGTGTGCGTGGATGCGTGTGTGTGTGATAAATTTAGGACGGGAATTTACTGAAAAGCCTTCAGTTTCTCGACAAATAAAGCAGATTTCAAGAAAGTTACGGGCGAAAAGAGAGTTGATCTGTCATCTTTGATAAAGGTCCAACATTCCTTTCACCTCCTCTTCTTCCTCCTTCAGGCCTCACCTTCATCCTCCCTCACGCACACACGCAGACGCACACACACCGCTGCCTCCTCCACCAATCTCATCACTGACGCCAGGACATCAATTTTGCAAGTCGCCGAAAATTACCATGCATGAATGCAAAAAAGGCTGATCAGGAGTAATTAACACGGCTTCATATGCAAATTTTATTAATGCAGAACTACAAAGTCATTATGCAAATGAGGGCTTCGCCGAGCCTCTTGACAAATACTCGCAGCTCCAGCCATCGAGATGGATGACAAGTCTGCTCACTCACTTCGGACTGGAGGGATGCCTGTGTGTTTTAGTCTAGTTAGTGGATTAGCACCAGCTATTGCTGCTGGCTAGCTGTGTGTGCGTGTGTGTGCATGTCCATGCATACGTGGCCAGTCTGTGCGTGTAAACTGTGTGATTAGGAAAGTGGCTAATGGCTGTGTGGCAGAGTAATGAACCTGAGATGCAGGGGATGGAGGCATTTGGGGGGTGAGATGATATGAATATGCATGATGCTCGCTGGCTTTGATGATTAAAGAAAATTTTAATATTTAAATGAGTGCATGCAAAGTGATTACCGCTGCAGAGACAGAGAGGGAGAAGACAGGGCAAAAATGGCAAAAAGGGATTTAGAAAATGCAAAGAAGCACATGAGATGTTGTATTGATGGTGAAGTTCCCCCCAACCCCCCTACCCACCTCCAGCCTCTGTGTTTCCTCTCTGTCTCAATCAGTCACCGTCTTTCTCTGCCGTCATGTGTCTCATTTCGCTCTGGGTGCCTGGTTTGTGTCCAGGATGTTGGATTTTACAGAAGAAAGATGGAAGAGGAGGATGGAGGGAAGACAAGAGGGGGAAAAGTATGCTCACACGGACACGCAAATCTCATCCTGTGATGCATTTCTAAGGCTTGACGAGGAATACACGGAAAGAGCCAACGGTTAAACACGATCCTTCTAATGAACAACGAAAAATATTCTTTGTGAGGAGGAACCAACCTGATGAGACAAAAGTTATTTATTGAGTGCCTGGAATGTGCAAACAATTGAACTCCAATATATTTGATGGTTCTCTTCGTTGTGAAGAATTAGTATTTGCAATGATCCCAAAGTTTTCTACCAGCCCTGTTCTTTCTTGTCATGATTTATAGACCAAATCAGGAACATCAACCATCAACAGGATCAGCATCAACAGGCTAATGCATAAAAGCAGTGTTACTGTTCAATTCTGAGTATTTGTGTAGTGACACTGGCTTTTCAACTAGCTGGAAGTTGTTTTTTTTTTGTTTTTTTTTAGTGGAAATGTTCCTCCTTTTATTTCCGAGGTTTACAGTCAGTCAATTTTGCGCTATATTAGGATCAAACAGCTTTAGACTAGCTGAACAGGGAGATGTAAGATTTTAGCACCAGACTGACTCAACATCTCTTCCTGCTGCTAATTCGTCCATTTGCCTCACTTGCTCCTCTTTGTGTTTGTCCATCTCAAACACTTGGCTTTGGGCTTGAATGCTTATGAGGGTTATATACGTTGAAAACTCAGAGAAAACTATTTTATATTTGCTAATTCGTGATGCCATTGGGTACTGATTAAAGGGAATGTGACATTTTATAAATATTAGCCATCAGTGATCAGTAACAGACGGGCTCAAACAGAAGAAAAAAAGTGATTTGGCCTCAAAGTTTTCTACTGGTTTTTGCACATCCAGGTAAAGGGTGTGTTGTGTTATTTATATTTTTGCACAGTGGTTTCTGACTCAATAATCCATTTTGCTGATAAAGGGCTCTTTCATCATTTTAAGACTCTACAAAGAGCTAGAAGCAACATTAAACATCGCAGTCAGGTGCTGAATTTAAAGACATGCAATTCCAACTAGTTCATGTTTGTTTTGCATTTTATGAACCCCTTAATTATAAAAATTACATATTTATTATCATGCTGTAATTTAAATTGGCTGCGGTTGAGTGGTGAACAATAAACCTCAAAAATACTTCCAAAACACTCTTTTTATGGGTGGGATAAAGAAAAGCTAGTGTACGTAACAGAAGTGTTTTGTTAATTAAAACACTTATGTGAAATATAAAATAGGTTTATTGTGCATGGTGTTTTACATAAGGTGATCTTAACTCTTTTTACAAACTCTTGACATATTTGAAAAATTAGCTAACATTAAACACATTCATTTTGTTACTGCATTTTTATTCATTAATTAAATACAAATATGATTTAACAATGGAGAGAAAAATGGTCTTGTATAGTGCTGCTTAAACGTAAAATCTGATCAAATTCTGCACTCAAACCCTGCAGAATCATACAACAGTTCTCACAACCCTATCAATATGGCGGCAGGGGTGATGTATGAAACGGCATCTGTGTCTGATCGGTAAGCCTCCAGGTAGCAGACTTCAGGGATCGCTGGTCTATATTCCCACTTAAACAATTTCAGAATAAAAAAGAAATAAATAAGGAACCCCGTTTTCCAGAACCAGATGACATTTCTGTAAGTTCTGATCTGAGCAAACAAGAAGTCCTTTTTTAAACAAACTGTGTGGTTAAACCTCGACCTGATATGTGCATGCAACTTTCAGACCCTGTAAAATGCATCACGGCTGTTCAATCTAAAGATACAAACACCCAGGCTGGGGTGAGAGAGGCAAACCAATACTTGCAGAGGGAGAGAGAGAGCGATACAAACCAGAGTAATTACCACTTCAAACAGGCCATCGCTCCATCCGAGAGGCCTCCCAGCTTTATTGAAACAACGCACACACACACACACAAAAAAACAAGAGCAGTGGGGCTCCATAATGCCTCTAAAGTACAGACTGCTATATCAAACACATACATACACACACATGCACTCTAGGTTGAAGCTCTTTATGCAGTTTAATTTGGAAGATAAATAAGCATACGGTAAATATTTTCACGAACCGCCACCGAGTTCTGTCATTATTTATGAAAAACGTGTGTGAACGTTTGAAGCGTTTTCGTCATCGCCGCGTTTTAATATTGGAATTACAGCTGGTGTTGTAAGAATAAATGAAGTGCAACAAACAGAAGCGAAAAAGGTTGTGAACGCAGCACACGTACAACCCGTCAGATTGAAGAAAGGTGTCATCGTCTCGGAGTTTGTCAGAACTTACCCCCTCTGCTGCTCTTCTGTGTGTGTGTGTAAGTGGACCTGGTAAAACGTTTGAATTAAAGCCTGGCTGACGGGGCTTTAAGGGCTGCACAGCATCGTGTCAGGTACTGTTAAACACTCCTCGGTGAGAAGTGTGCAAGCTTTAAAGAAAAACTGACATGTTTCCTTATTTTAATCTGCTGTCACTGTGTGGTGCCTGCTAACCAGGCCAATGCTCACCTGAGACTATTAAGGTGTTTGACCTGACTGTTGCCAGTAAAACTTCAGCAGATTGGCTGCAATACGTTTCGTCAAACTGCCTCCAATGATGTTTGGTTATCTGTGTTGTCAGCGCTGATAAGAAACAGTCATTGTCTGCTTTATCGTTTATTTTGACTAATTCAGAGGCTTTGTGACCAACAAAACCTTGAGTGAGAGTAGGAATTGCTGTATGCTATTAGTCGGTCAAATATTTCATACCTGCACTCTGACTGCTTCCGGCCTGTTTTAGCAGCTTCATGAACTTTTAAACTTCTGCTATACATGAATTTCCCCTGAGTTGGACAATTAAGGCCATTTCAATTTTATTCAATGCAATTTTGCATTTTTGAGGTTTTCTCAACAGTTTTTTTTTTTTTCTACATCTCCTTTTATTTATTTATTCTACATATAAAATTGTATGGTAGCAACGGGTAAAAACAATCCTATTATAAAAGTAACATATTACATTATTCTTACAGAGTGCCTACAGTGTAGTTATTTGTATTTACTTTCAGGGTTGCAGAATCCTCCTATTGGTGCTATATGTGAGGAATATCTATGGAGTCCGTAGAAGAGAACGTAAAGGCCAGAAAATGGTAAAGAATAATGTCTCTTCTTTGGTTTCCTGTTTGTCGTCATATTGATTTTTAAAATGCTACAGCTAACTTTAGAAGGTTAAATTTGCCTCCCCTCATCCTGTTGATCTCCTCAACATCCGCACACCTTCACGACCAATTACATCAACCAGCTACTTTCTTCACAAAGTGTTGAGATGAAAGTTGATGCAAGCAGCATTCATTGTGGCGCCACTACAACTGAAATACCTCACATGGTTTAAATCACAACAAACCATTCCATTTCTACCCATTTGTATCTATTCAATGAAAAAAATACAATATTTATCAAAGGCATTTTAATATTTATAAAATATAAATTAGCATAACTTTTTATACAAACTAATAACAATGTATCTGGTGAGCACCAGAATGTATTATATATTGCTTCTCACTATATCTTGCCCACATGTTTATAATTTTTCAATCTCAATGTTTCATTTTGTTTTGTAAACTTTATATTAATGTCAGTAGATTTTCTTCCTCTGAATGTGATTCATCTTTGTTGTTAAAGAAATATAAATCTTCCCACAAAAAGATAGAAGGCACATCTTGCTCTGACCGGTCCATTTTTATTTAACAACGTTTTTGAAAAGGATATCATTTTAAACATGCCTGACAATATGCTGAAGATAAGAAAAGAACTAGAAGGACCTTCATATTGTGGAGAACTTATAATCATGCACACATATGTTTTTATTATCAATGACATAAAATTATACGTTTTAAATTTACAATTAAAAATGAAAAAAAGAAACTACTACAAGAGTGAGATTACACCTACTGAAACTTGTCATTGTTTCTTAAACCTTTTAAAAAGTGAGTTTCATTGCATACAATAATTATCTCTTTAAATCTTTTTCAATCAAATGTCTAATAAATCTATTCTTGCCTTATGGATCATAAATCATTCTGAGATGTAGTTTTTTTTTTTAGAAGGTGAACCATAACTTGTGCTAAAATTGGTCACAGAAAGCCTCACTCTGATAGAGAAACATGTGTTTACTGCTCAGGAGGGGGAACACTTCATGCTCCATATTTCTCTCTCATGTCTGACTTTAACATAACCGGTTAAAAACAAGGTATCAGTTACAGAGCAGGAACACCTTTTCTAATTTAAAAGTTTGAAGTAAAACAGAGGACTGCTTCTGCTGTATCAACCTGCAGGGTGCCAATTACATCGCCCTGATCAGTTTTCCCTCTGATCCATCTCTGTCCCCACCTACAACACCAGGTAATAAAAGGTGTGAAGGGAAAAACTCCATCTAAGTCAGAAAGAAAACTTCTTTCCCAGCTTGTCGCTACCCTTTCCCGCCAGTGGCTGCGAGTTATGCGTTTTCTGCAAATTAAAGCCTGTGTTGATTAACAAAGCGCTCTGTCCTTTGCTTGTGTTAATAAGGTGCAGCTTGGACGTATGCATCATGTGGAAACTGTGAAATACCGAGGGTAATTTTCCAACATAAAATCTTATTGGAGCAATATAGTTTACAGCTGCCGCCGCAGTGCACGTCCAATTGAGCCACTAATGTTTTTGCTTTTAATATGAAAATTATTATTACACTTTCTGTTATAAAGAAATATTGTGCAATTACGGTTTCCAACATGTGGGGCTGATTCCGCTGGAGAATTGCAGTCGGATATATTGCAAGCATTTGAAGCAAAGGGAAAATATATTTCTGCACATAAATATGAAAAACTAATGACATGAACTCAATTAGCACTGAGCTAGAGAGCTGTTATTTTTTTCTTTTTTTCTGTCGCGTCCACAGTAGTGAGTCTCCTGATCCAAGTTAATAATGTTGAAAATATCTTTACAATGTTGAAAATTGTCAATGAAGCTTGCACTTACAAGCAAGCTTTAAGTCAGCTTTTGACTTTAATTTAAATCTTGTTGCATTAAATTTTGTTAGAGAATCTGAGGAACATAAAATAAAATGAAAATTGTACCATGAATCTGTAAAAGCACATTAAGCGAAGGCTAAAATCAGAACAGGAAACAGAAAAGTGCAGCAACATGTTTCATGTTGACCACTATGGCCTCAAACTACACAGAATATCTGCTTTCATTTGAGATTCACTGATCAGTTAAATACAGTTTGGAATCGAACAGTATTCCCTTTTGTTATTTAATACAAATCCTAATAAAACAACACCAATCATCATCTATCAACACAACAACTAACAGCATGACTTTGGAGGACTTTTTTCCAACTTAACAAAAATCTGATTAAGGGTTAGGGACAAATGCTTTCATCCAAAGCAGGTGTATCTATTAAACAATCAATCAATCAAATTTTATTTGCATAGCACCTTTCAGCAACATTGCATTTCAAAGTGCTTTATATCATAAAAACACAAAAATACAAAGTCAACTTAGAGAAAATGTTTTGTTGCTGGTATGAACCAGCAACCTAACCTAACAAATCTGAACTGGTCAAAATTTAAGCAGGGCCATCCTCACACAGCTAATCAGACACATTTGGAAACTTTTATCTTTAAGATATATGTGAATGCATTCTGAGTCCTGACCCTTGCTTAACTGCTGGTTTGTTGGTGATTTTTAGCTAAATCTGGATTTTGGTGGATTCCTGTGGATTTCTGACTTCCAAAGTTCTCTGGGAATATTCACCCTTTCTCCTATGGAGTAATTATATTGACTGGTTTGAGAGATAACTGAAGAAAATGGAAGAAACTTGCCTCTTTTTAATTCCCCTCTCTGCCTTCTCCTTCTACTGTGTTTTTCCTCTTTCTTTCTTTTCCTGGCTTTGCTTATTTGAATTTTAATGAGCTTTTCACCTTTTTAAGCAGATGGCTTAGGCTGGATTTCTCCCCGCGAGTCGGGGTGAGCCTCTCTGTCATGTTTTTGCACAGTTTGTTTCAACGAGCCGAGTCCTTGAGGGGGTTTAGAGCTCCGAGTGTGGAAGGCGTCTGTCCTCTCTCTGTTGTCCTCTCTCTCTAATGAAATGAACTTCTCTCTCTTTCTTTCTGCAGCAGCAACACGACGGGACTGATCCACAAAAACTGAAAACATGTGTGCTCAAAGATATGCAAACCCAAACACTCTCTTTGTAGCAGACAGACCTGAGAGTTGGAGGTCAGAATCTGGAAATGCTGTTTTCCAGATCATTTAAACCCTCAAGGATCTCATGATTAAGGTGAAGGTGTTCCGGCATGTCTTCTACTCATTTTGCATTCTAATTTGCTTGTGGTAATATTAGGTTTGCAATTTGGATCAAAATTAAATCAGTTTCTGGTTATCATCTCATTTTGCACAAACTGACATTTTCAGCTTTTTCTGAGTGCAGATACACCTCTTTTCCAAATGCAAAGTATATTAGTATAATGGAGCTTCTGCAAACAAATTCTGTTGCATCCAGTTAGACTTGAAAATCAGAGCTGATTTGAAACAGTTGTATGCTCTCCACATAATCTTCTGCACAAAGGCAGCTGAGCTTTTTCCCCCCTGCCGTCTATCTATAAAGTGGAAAAATATCTATTATGAGATGCAATTTTCAAAATGTACCTGCAAATAAAAATCTGAAAATTGTAGTGCATGCCACACACATTATTCTAACTGAATGCCAGAAACTATTTCTCATCTGAGCAGAGCACCTGCTTCCACATGTTTGTTGTGCCTCCTACATGGCCTGTCAGCAAGTTGCTGAAAGAAATTATTTTGGTTTTCTATCAACAATTCAGCAATTTTACCACTCTGCCATTGAAGCAATATTGGTGTAAAATATGGCTAATAGTTACCATGTTAACGGAATATCCCTCCTGAGCTGTGAATCGCTTCAGCTCCTCCAGAGAAACAATGGGCCTTTGGCTGCTTCCCTGATAATTGCATGCATTGCCAGGCCTATCTGATTAGGTGGAAAACCACGGTTTTATAAATGTACAGCTACTTTTTCCATTTTCTACTGATGAACTACAAAAAGATCTCTGAAAAGTTCAAGACTTGGGATATTTTTTTAAGACCTAACCCTGCTTTAAGCTTCTCCACGACTTTATCACTGATCTGCCTTGTTCCTTGGTCTCCATGATGCTGATTATTTACCAATAACCCTCCAAGGAGGTCCGAGAAAAAGCTGGATTTATACAGAGATTGAAGTAAATGAACTAATAAGGTGGTTTTTGAAAGCATTTTGGTTTCAAAAGAAGTTAAATGGGTTAGAAATAAATGCATGATTTGTTTGCAAAAAAAGGTATAAAATCAATGACTTCTAATATTTCTTAATGTTAGGTTTGTTCTATCAATTAAAATTGTGACTAAATACATAAAAAATAGTGGTTTTCAGGTGAAAAAATGTGAAGAAAATCAGTGCTGTTCAATATTTTACTGCTCATTTAGAGAGTTTGATTTAATGAAAAATAAAAACTGAGCCTAAGCAGACCTATTGGACTCTGTCTCCCACTCTAAAAGTTAGGAAAAGTCCCAGTTTAGAATAGTGGGAAAGTTATGCAATATTGAGAAAATACATTTGCAAACTAAAATGATTTCGAACAAATTCTACAAATTTCACTTAAATGAATTGTGTTTTTCAGATTTTATTTGTATAAAGGTGTTTTTTTGCATGCGTGTGTCGGAGAAAATGTGAGCTTCCTGAAAGTGATGGTGTGTCTCTGTCCTGCCTACCTGCTGGAGTGCTCTCCTGCTTCGGGCAAATTCCTTTGGTGGGCGTCTTCTCCCCTCTCTCCACTCCTTCTCCTCGTCCTCTCCCTCCCACCGCCTCCTCCTCCTCTGGTGTCACCTGGATGCCGATCTCCACCGGCTCCACCACCTTCCTCAGCTCCCCCCGCTGGGCGTAGTGATGAAGGCTTTGCAGACCCCCCCCTGCTCCTGCTCCTGCTCCTCCTCCTCGGTCATTCAACTTGTCGTAGCAACCGTTGGGCAGCAGCGGTGTTTGGCACTGCTTCTTCTTGTGCTCGATGAAGAGGAGGATGTCGCCCAGCGGGAAGGTGAGTTGGCACTGGCCACAGGTCAGCAGGTCGTGATCGACGTGGAGGCCGGGCGGCAGTGTGTGGGCCAAGCTGGGCTCCAGAGCGTGGCCAGGAAGGCCGAGCGGGTGGGGGGGCGACGGGTCGGAGAGCAGAGCGCCATCTGGATGCTCAACTTCCGCTACAGTTAAGAGAAGAAAACAGGCGACATGAGTCAACATCGGTCTGGATTAACATCAGCAGGAACTGTGAAAAATAGTTTAACTTTTTTTTTTTCACAGACACACATCTTTGAGTCTTCGCCTCAAAGAACAGAGACAGAAAGAATAGAGAAATGGCAACAGCAGGAAGAAGTGGAAGAAAGACAGATCCAAACAGTGGAGGTTATGATTGACCTTGAATTGTGACATTTGCTCTCTATTCATCCCCTCTGCAAACTCTGATGCACTAAGCAGGATTTTATCATAAACTCAGAAAGGCTTCAGATGCAGCAGCTGTCTGTGAAATCTGATGGTAAGGAAGTCAGAGTAACACATTTTCCAATCCAAAAACAAAATCAAATCAAGTAGGCTTCCACTATAAATAAATTAAATTATTAAACTTATTAATGTTTTGATCACAAAGGGTTAATACAAGCCGACCACACTTTTATCTCAAATTCATCACTCGGTTTACTCTGCAAATTCGTAGTTGGTATGTGAAAAAGAGGAGGCTCAGGGGCACTAATCTGGGTTTGATTCCTCATCATGCCTGTAAGATTCATTTAGTTTCTCTAAATAAAACTTAGATGAGGACATAAACAACCATCTAAAGGAGAAAAAAGTCATTTTTCTAAAGGTATCTTGTCTGTGATTCATGATTCCCCAGGTCATGGACTTGGTGTCCAACCAGACTATAAATGTTATTCCTGATCTTTCTCATCATCACCTCCGTCTCTAATGGACGAAGCATTTAGCTTCAGATGTCAAACTCGA
Source organism: Alfaro cultratus (assembly GCA_903066825.1). Lineage (NCBI taxonomy): Eukaryota > Metazoa > Chordata > Actinopteri > Cyprinodontiformes > Poeciliidae > Alfaro > Alfaro cultratus. The sequence goes on along the minus strand of CAEFZX010026673.1, from coordinate 7,102 downwards.
TAGACCTGCTGCTTTTTAACACAGAGTTGATCAACTTTCAATTAGAGATATATTCTAGATTTGATCCTCAGAATGTCAGTAGACAGACTGAAGACAGATGCAGGCATGCTTATCTGTTTTCTACGGCTGCAGGAAGTGTGTGTGTGTGTGTGTGTGTGTGTGTGTGTGTGTGTGTGTGAGCAGGTGTACAGCATCAGAGCTCCGTCAGCCCACAACCCTGCTTCTTCTGCATCATAACATGTTTGTCTGCAGCACACACACCCATACTCACAAGCACACATGCATGCACTATTGTGTTTGTGGCCTGCAGGCTGCAGCCATCTGTCCTCTGAAATGATCAGCCATGTACAGTATGGAGTGTGTTTCCTAATAAACATCTGAGAGAATAAAGCCAGTTAGCTGACCTGGAACAAACCCAACGCGCGCACACACCGCAGACTCGATTTCATCTGACATGTCAGTTATTGTAGTAATGCGATAAACACCGACAGATGTGAAATAGGCAGCTGCCTTCCTGTGGGTTGATCAACTGGAACAGCACGATTCTCTTAAAACCACAAAAAAATTATCAAATTTACTCAGGTGTTTGTTATTCGTCCTGATAAATCGCTGTGTAACGTTACATTCAGCCTGTCTGAGGAGACGCTCTGCATGAAAACAAAACCGTAGGTTTGGTTTTGAGTATTTTCTCTTCTTTTCTGCATGCCGGCACGGCCGACAGTTTGTATGCAAATGATGGCGTGGAGGAGGAAGCGACACTGTAGCCTGATTTACCTAATAAGGTTTATGTGAGGCAGCTGATAGCGCTAATAGGATGAAGAAGGGGGAAAAAAATAGAAATGGACAGAATTTTAAAAAATCAGTAGAGATGCGGAGCTCCGATGAAATGCAGAGTTAAAAATATTCTGTTTGCAAATTTGGCCCAAGCTGCCTACCGTACCTGTGGTTTGGCTTCATTTGGTGGCCATTTACTATTGCAGCTTGAGATACCAGCAAATGCCATAAAATGTTTCCTTTTATTCTGAGTGAAAATAAATAAATAAAAATGTCAGTGTGTGTTTTTGTGTGTGCAGCAAGCTCTGAAATCAAGATAAAAATGTTGGTAAGGCTACACACTATCACACACAAACACACACTTTCATGCAGGATGGTATTGAGATATCAACATTTGATTTAAGTTAATTTCCTCTAAGCTCATTTTGCTGCCGCATGCAGCTGCAGCTGGATGCAGAAGCTCTGCAGACACAAAGTTGTTCTTACTGTGCATCAACTATTTTTACTTTGCAACTTGTTTTGACAGAGCAACTGGAGATGAATCTGACTGTGTTTGTGCAGAGTGTACGATGTGTTTTTCGGTTTGCAGGTGTTTCAGGATCAAACCATCACCTCCTCGCTCTTCTGTCGTTTCCTGTCTGCAGTCAACCATCAAAACCAGAGCAAAAAATATATGAAAAGGTACTCACATTGAGTAGCAAATGATTCCAGGACAAGAACAGGAATCGGATGATATTTGTTTCCCCTATTCTGTGGATAAATCCTCCCTGTTTTGAATGAAACTAATTTTAATCCACAAAATGTGACATTTTTATTTTTACTTCTTTCTGTTTTGTCATTTGCTAAGTCAATGAAGCATGTTGTTTTAGTTACACAAAAATCTGTAACATTTAGAGTTATTTTGATTTTGATAAACAGACTCGAGTGAAAAGAAAGATCCAGTAGTTTTAAAACAGCATTATCTCAACCAGTGTTGGATGATGCATTACGGCACCATGAATGTCTTCATTTTTGCGACAAGAAATATTTTCACAAATCAAAGTTTGTTGTTTTTGTAAGCATTAAGAAAGCTGTATTTTTCAGACAGCTGACTGGCAGTTCACAGCCACAGGTTTGGAGCACTGTGCTTTACGTAGTCAGAAAAAAAAAAAAAATCCTGTCACTCCTGCATTTTTCAGGAACGTATGGTGGAAACTTTTAGCAGGTTTTAAATGTATTTTTTTTTAAATACTTTTTTGATACCATTAGCCAGCCCATGTCTACTACAAAACATTTGGTTCAGCATAAAATTACCCCAAATTAATCACTCCCACCCTGAAAAATGTGTGGAGATGAAAGACTAATCCCACAGGGTTGTTACCAGAATTATTCAGTGTTATAAACTAAAGAAAAAGTCCAGAAAATATGCTTAAATCCTTGCACTAAACGCACAGTGAGTGAGTCCCTGTGAAGTTTTCACTGTAAATAAGACCCAGAAGTACACAGTGTGCAGTTGCTGACAGTTAAAGAGGTGAATGTGGTCTTCCAGCACTGATGTCATCTGATTAAACACGCACTCACACACACACCACACACACTGCCAGCCTGATAGCTCCCCCTAGCTTAAGCAGAGTGAACACCAACAGGAGGAGGTGCTGAAGTGCAAGCAGACAACAGTAAACCTCAGCTGAGCACGCTAGTACTCTGGTATGCAGGCGTGTGTGTAAGCGTGTGTGCAGCCATGAGTTCAGACATGCTCTTGCGCATTCGTGGACTTCCATGCAGGATTTAAATGCTACAAAAGTAATAGGAAACTGCACTGTTTTACAAAAATCAAGAGGAGGTGCGGGGGGGAACAACAAATATCCCTTCACGTTCTGGTTTAAGTAAATCAGCAAGCACATCTCACTCGTTCAGCTGCTGTTTTAGTGACCCTAAACTGAACCGGTGCGTTTATCAGAATCCGCCGAGCAGGAGAGCAGTTTCATTTGTGGCATTTTAAAGGCTCCTCTCCGCCTCTAACAAAGACTTCAACCCCAGCGGGGTGCACGGCTATTTGACAAGCCGAAGGGAAACATGCATCTCAAGTGGGCGACTGCAATTTACACGGAGCACGTGCGCGCGCGCGTGCGTAACGAAAGCTCTAGTCCTGTTTGCGCCTCTTCACACTCCATCAGTCTCCTTGGAGGAGAGCCGGGCTTTCTCTTTCTTTCTTTCTTTCTTTCTTTCTTTCTTTCTTTCTTTCTTTCTTTCTTTCTTTTTCTTTTCTTCTTTTTTTTTTTATAATTCACCTTGCATCAAATCAGACAAAACCCGAAACTGTCTTGATTCTTATTGTCTCTGAGGGACAAACTCTGCACATGATCAGGAGATTTCTCACTCTGGATTGATTTCTGTTTTTCTTCCTCCTCTTTTAAGTGCTTGATGTGAAAAATGTGCAGAGCTGGATTTACTAGAGACGATAAACATGCAGATTATTCCTCAGATTCATTCACCAGTTGGTTCCAGGACCAATTCATTATTGAATCTAAAAAGAAAAAGCTGTCACACTTTAAGGTGGAAAAAGTATTCATAAACAGAGTATCCCCTAAAAAATAATTTCAAAAAAAGTCTGAGCGCTTAATGGTCAAACTTCATTTAAAAAGTTTAGCTTCACCATCTCCACACACACTCTCTTAATGCAGAATTCAGATTTTAAAATGCAATTTTTTTAGTGCTTTGCAAAAAAAAATTGAATAAAAACCTGCGCATTCAAACCTAAATCTGATTGATTTTAACGCATGGCAGCACAAGAGGAATTATGTAGATTTTGGGGGAGGTGTGTACATTTACATGTCTTACTTCTCACATAAATGTGTGCATCTGTGTGTGCACATGCGAGTTGTCAAGCAGAGTAAATCCAGGACCTTCGCTTGCACATAAATTACAGAACGTGGTAATGTGCAGGAGCCTGAACGCGGATAATTCAGACGCGTCCGACCGACCTGCACACAGAACAAGTACAAACAGGAAGCACGCTTATTAACCTGTAATCTTTCGTTCCACCTGACTTCCTACATCCCCATTTTCAGCTTTCTGATAAACTTACAGAGCGCACCAAGTGTCGCTCGGCAGGCCTCCCGGGGAGCTGCTGCGCAAAGTTGCGGCACTTTTCTTTAAAGAGAGAGAGAGAGAAAGAGAGAGAGAGGCAGAGAGAGAGAAACAGGGAGGGAGAGAGAGAGAGAGAGAAAGAGAAAGAGAAAGAGAATAGTTTAAGATCAAGCCTTCGCTAAAATTCCTTTTTTCCGTCCATGCTTGTCGGCCTTACAGCAAAGTGGAATTTGTGCACAACCAGGCTGTGGAATTAAAATCACATCCAGTGCAAAAAAGTTTGTTAAAACATTTAAGGTAATTCAGTTCGTGTTGTCTCCCTGCTGCCAGGACTAATCAGCCCGAAAAGTGATCCGAGGCCATAAACAAAATAAATACCTTCATGCTTAGATGTTTGAGTGCAAAAAGTGCCAAAAAAAGCTAAAAGCTTCACAGATGAAAACTGTTTGAAGTCTAAGGATTAATATGAGGCAGTCAAATGTCACACAAGATGAAATGTCAAAGACGTTTGTCTTTTATTTTGAAGAAAAAGTAAATTAATCACATTTAATAGTTCATTTCTCATTTAGAAGACAACTTTGGCCTGTAGATTGTGTTTATCACTTATTAAGGGAGCACATTTTAGTTTGGTGTCAAATAATCCAAACGTTCTGAACAGGTTACATATGGTGGAAAATGAGCTTTATAACAGTCTGAACGGGACAAACAAAGTGATGGGAAAAATCCCATATTTACGCTGTTTAATTGAAGCCATTTTTCTTTAAGTTTTTTTTTTTCTTTTTTTTTTTTTTTAAAGTTATGTTGGTCATTTATTTTTTTAAATAAAATAAAAACAAACATTCAGTCTCCGAAATGAAACATGAATAAACTGTACAAAAGTGTGTTTTTGTGTAGAAAAATAAGTCAGGAATCTGACAGATTAAACTCCCTTTCTTAATCTAAAATATAAATTTCTCTGTGGAATAAATCGCAGCTTCACAGTCAGCCAGGAGCGGAGCACCGATCTCGTCTCGGGACGGACCTCCGGCTCCTCCGTGCGCGGCTCCTTCAGCTGCGCACAGTTCTTCGCCCTCCTGAGTTCGGACAGTAAATTCTGAGCTCCAGTGACAGCGTGTTATTTTGCACCGAGCAGATCAGATAAGCGTAAAGAATTTGACTAATTCCTGCCAATTAATTATGAAAAATGGGAGGACAATCCCTCAGGGGACACTTCACAAAACTTTCCGCGCCAAATCTGAATATGTAGAATTTTTTTTTCTATACACTCAGAAAAGACAAGAAAAAAAGAAGCAAAAACAACATCGGAATGTGAGCTTGAGAAAAGTGATGCAGGGAAACTTACGCGTGATTTCTCTCTGGGACAGGTGCTGCGGGTTCCCCTGCTTTCGTCGGGACATCGCCCTGGCATTTACACTGGCATCGCCCGGAGAGCTGCGCAGGAAAGGTCGGCTCTCCTTCTTCTTCTCCCTCTTCTCCTCCTGCGGCTGCTGCTCCTGCACGCGGCCAAACTGGCCCCAAAATTCACTGGTCACCCCCAGCTGACCGCTTCGCACCGGCCCCAGGTGCGGCCCGCGGACTGGCCCCTGCGCGGCGGATCTGTCCTCGGTGGGCAGCGGCTGCTGCGCTCTGCGGTCACCGGCCGTGGCGCAGCGCTGGGCGCCGGGGCGCTCGCTCGGAGCTCGGTGCCAAAGTGGTTGCGCGCCTCCCTTCTCGGAGCGCGGAGGGAGGGGGGGACAGCCGGGCTTGTTCCTCCGTTGCTTTCACACCATCCCCTCAAAGGAGCGCGGAGGAAAAAAAAGAGCGGAGCGGAGAGGCGGCGGGGTCACCTCCTGATGGTCTGTCCGTCTCTGTGTCCACTCTCCGGACACTGGACACTGTCCAGTCCTGTGTGGAGGAGTGACGCGGGTGGCTGGACTTCAGTTGACGCTTGTAAAACAGGAATCCAGATTTCTTCTCGCCAAGTGGTGGGCACCTCCAGCGCTGCACTCAGCGCCGGCCTCTCAGACTTTAACTCTTGCAGTCAGAGCCCGGCACTGGTCCGAGGACGGTCTGTCACCCTCTTTTTCTCTTTGTGCTCGCGGAGGAGTCTCGCATCCCCCCGGCGCGCGCGCGTGGCTCTGTGCGGCTCTCTGGCTTCTACGGTGGGAGAAAACTCAAGTTCAAGTGCGGACGTGACGTTCAGTCTGCGGTGAGAAGGGAGAGTGGAGACTGAAGAGCACTGGGGGCGACTAGTGGTAGCTTTCACACACACTCTCACACACTCACACTCACACTCGGGCATGTGTCGCGCACGGCAGCAGTGGCCACAGTCGCTCAAGTCATCTCCGCGCCGCGGAAGCGTCGCTGCGTAAGCGGGATTGGCGTTTTCTGTTGGAGAAGTGACCCGAAGCGCGTGCACACCTGCTCGGACACTGTGCACGAGCACTCTGTTTGCTTTGCGTTTGCAGGGTAGTCATTTTTCTTTTCTTTTTTTTTTTTTTTTTTTGTAATTATCCGCCGTTTAAATTCTCTGTGAAGCTTTAAATGCAATTGATTGTTAGATTTATTCGGACTTTACGAAAATGACCTTTTTGTGTTGCACATGCACAGAGTTAAAACAAATTCACCCTAGAAGCGAGTAGAGTATTTTATTAAAATTAGAACTGATCCTTAATTCTTTTATCAATTATATAATTGATCAATTTGGGATGAAGATAATATGTCTTGCTCTTCAGTTGTGGCCCTTGCTACACGCACACAGACATCGATCTCACTCAGATTCTAATAATATAAGGGGGGAAAACAGTTTCCTAATTCATTTCTTGTTTATTCGATCGTAATGATAAATTATGGACGTCGGAGAGTTAAAAAAATAATAATTTAGTGCGTTAACGTGGCAGCTTTGTGACCTCATAATGTCAAATCAGCTTCGGAGAGAAATGAACATCTAGAGGTGTGAATTTAAGAGTGAGACCCTGTTATTCACACGTTAACTGTATTAATTTAATTTTTTTTTCTCCTTTAAATGGGGTTTGGATAGCATTGAGGGCTTTAAAGGCGGCTGGAGACTGCATTTGCGCGCTCCTCCCTGGCACCACCTTCACTCTGGCTCCCATCCTCACACACCTCCCTCCACGGGAGACGCCAAAGCAAGAGGAACATTAAAGATGTTTTTTTTTTTTTTTTTTTTTTCATTTGTTTGGCATGGCCCCTGTTCAGGGGGTGGGGATTTTTTTTTTTTTTTTTAATGGGTTGTGCGAAAAAAATTACCACAAGATGA